>JAECUM010046824.1:0-32556 GCA_016617855.1 Megalonaias nervosa | reverse complement strand
CGCTACTGGTTATCATCTGTTCAACGTATTAAAAATATTGTCGAATATTAAATATCTCACCTGGTCTTTCTCATACTGTTTGCAAGACTGTATAGCGTTAGAGTTTTTGCTGAATTGTTGTTTAGAACGTATTGATCATCTAAAATCTTCTGTTTTCGTTTATCTTTTTTTATATTAGTTTAATGTTCATAGCACGCTAAGCACCACCCTGTTCAATAGGATGACGGTGTATCGCCAAATCGACCTCTATACGTCATCACATGTTTCAAATAATAAAATTCGTTTTGCGTATTAGAGCATGCATACCACTTTGTATATAGCCATTAGTAGCTGACTCATAGTACTTGGGTCACACATATTTTCAAGGGATTTATTTTTGAGATCTATATCTGTGCTATTTGTTTTTCTAATGAAAAATCTTTCCACTCAGTTTTTATCTTAACATATAAAGGTAAACAAACATCATTAGGACGTCTCCGCCATTTATCCATCGACAACGGATGTGCTACGCACATGTTATCTTAAGCTGTTTATTGTGAATTCAGAAAGACGATCTCATTTCTATTACATACTTGATGCTCATGATGATTCTGTCAATTTTTCCCCTTGAATCTTAGGAAGTTATATAGTTAACATCAATGAAACCTTTTGTTATTCATTTGGTCACGATACACGTATCGCCCGTATAGTCTCTTGCAGTTGGAATCTAACAATTTAACATTGTTCATCGTTATGTGAACTGTACGATTATTGTTCGAATAAATTTTTTTATTTTTTTATTTGTGTTCCAAAACATTCAACTCCAATACTTTCGTCGTCGGAACTGTTGGCAGTAATTCCCGCTTTGAATGTATTCATGCACATTTCAAGGTTGTGAAAACCATAATGAGTTAAAATTCTTTCTCTCAATATCGTCTTGCATAAATTATATTGCTTCAGGCTTCAACTGCATGGTCAAAGCAGACTTTGCATCGCAAATCCGTCAGACTTCATTTGGATGGTCAAAACAGATTTTTTATTGGGAATCTATCAGACCTGAACCGGATGGGCAAAACAGATTTGTTTTTTTCGGGAATCTATCATACATGAACTGTATGGGCAAAACAGATTTTTTTTTAAATTGGGAATCTATCGGACCTGAACTGGATGGGAAAACAAACTTTTTATCGGGAATCTGTCATTCTGTAATCATGCCTCATTTGTATTGTAATATAACTTTTCATGTTTTAGTCCTAAAAATGACTCCCACAAGGGACTAATCAAGCGTTTCCTCTGCAAACTCAATTATTGAACACAAGTTTGTGTTAAAAAAATCATGCTTACATAGATAACTCTATGAATGGTCAAGCAATGGGCCTTCTCTGGTTCTAAAGAATAAATGTAGAATAAATGTTTGGACTCATTACTGTAAACGAAGTGGCATAAAGTCCACTGCTAAGAGTTTCCTTTGCTTGATCCATATTTCCAAGGAACGTTACGAGCGGCATTCAGATCACATCATCGATACCGTAATGCAAGAGTGATGTTAAAGAAAGATGATATGCAGATAATCCGGTTTAAATATGAGCAGAATTTCGACTCCTTGTTTAATGCTTTGATTTTTGTCTTGAGTTGACGATATCAAAAACTGACAACCGTACAATACATGCACATAATGGTGTGCAGACAGATAAAAAGATACATTATCTGTGGATAGATAGATAGATAGATAGATAGATAGATAGATAGATAGATAAGCAGGTAGGTGATAGATACACCTCTCTAAATCGGTGGTTTCTAGCTTACACATTTTGAAGTTCTTTTTCATATGCATTACTTGAATTTTTGAGTGCAAGATTATCTTCAGCAACAACAACAACATTAACAATGACAACAACAGTAGAACGAACTCATGTTGTCAGAGACTTGCCAAAACTGCAAGTAAAAGAAGTACTGTTATTTTAAGCCTAAAGTGCTCGTCACTGAAAAGGCGTCATTCAGCGTCACTGAAAAGGCGCCATTTAACGCCGTCCCTGAAAACGCGTAATTCAACGTCGAGAGAATAAACGTTGCTTATATCCTTGTACATCATGGCAGATGGATAATTAAAAGGAGATAGATAGATAGATAGGCACCCGCCTCATTGATTTCAACACGCCGGTTACGTTTATTCCCGGAATAAGATAACAAACGTCTTTCAGAATTATTGTATTGTATCAGATCAATGTTTGATGATCATGTACAAAAAAAGACACAAATAAAAATAAAAATATGTTTTTCATTGTTCTTCGAATTTAGCATGTCTTGCAACAGAATCATGCAATAATGCAACAGCTGTTTATTTTGCAAACATGGGCTACTTTGTACATTTGTCGGTTTATTAATGTGTGCGAAACTGTCTTGAGGCAAAGAGTTATGTAGCTATGGGCTTAAACTAAATAGCAGAAAGAAGCGAAACCAATCAGTTTATTAAAGTCAACATACAAATACATTTTTTCTAGGTTATAAATTAAAGTTTTAAGAGGAACTTAAAGTATGGTGAATTAAATCCCATATAATCCTAAATGTTCTATTACAAGTCCAAACGATTAGAAGGTTTCGAATGAATTCCAATGTTCAATGTACTGGTGTAACAAAAGTCTTGAATGTGTCGATGTAATAATAGTTTTCATGCACCACGATGATAAAATCAGAAAAATCCAAAATTAGTGTTTTAGTTTAAAAAAGAGTCAACGAGCACTTTGTAATTCCAATGAATAATTAAAATAAATAATTCCTCTCAAATTATATCTGAACACAACTAAAAGCTCTGATCATAGATTCCCAGAGACAGATATAAAAAACAGGAATGAATAATTTTGTTCACCTCATCTGATATATACAGAATGTCACCTGATCTATGGAGCAAAAGTATTTTCTAGAAAGCTTCACTACCTCTAAAACATTCTAAGTTCGTAAACAAGGTTAGGTCTTGAACTCAGATTTAAAGTAAACATGTTTACAAATATGACAAAAACCAGGTAGGCCAAAGAAATCCACCATCAAACATTGCCAAATTTCAAGCATAAACAGTATCCATAGCAATTATAGTTATAAGTATCACAAGACACAATGGCTGGGGATTCCCACCTCTTACTATAACTGATATGCATGATAAACAGTGTAATATAATGACTATCCATATCGTATTTACAGTCAAAAGGTTCATGTCTTTGCATTCACTTCCACAATATTAACAATACATTCTCATTAACTGAGATACCTGCATTTCTATTCCCATCAGTGTTATTTATATCGGTGCGGTAGATCTTTTCTCGTCTTTTCGTAAAAGTAAATTATACAATCTTGACTCATTAGTGTGACTGAAAATATTATTTTATACAAAATCAGTAGCTGAATGACCAACGGTGGCCAGGCCTAATCACTCTGTTGCTCCAGGATATTGTACGTAACAGGTCACAGCGTCATATAAATCAATATAACTATATCGCGGGTCACAGTGTCTTATACCTCAACAATATCCGTATCACAGGTCACAGTGTCTTATACCTTAACAATAACTATCACATGTCAGAGTGTCTTATACATCAACAATAACCGCATCACAGGTCACATTGTCTTATACCCAGGGATGTAGTGCTTTGGGAACGCATGGAAACCGCTTTCCCTTACTTATTTGCGCGTTCCCTTACTTATTTGCGCTCGCATCTAAGTAACATGAGTTCCTTCACTTCTTTATTGCGTTCTCTAATTTCTTTATTTAACGCTAAGCCACTTTTTATACCTCAACAATAACTGTATCGAGGGCCACAGTGTCTTATACATCGACAATAACTGTATCACGGGTCAGTGTCTTATACCTCAATAATAACCATATCACAGGTCACACTGTCTTATATCTCAACAATAACCGTATCGCCAATTTGGCAGATCCAGAATAAAAATTCAATGCCCCAAACAAACAGTCTTCTAAAAAAAGCGAGTTTAATATTCAAATACCTAAAGGTTTGGAAGACTAGAATTTGAAAAATACAAAGATGGGGAGGGAGTTGGAACATGTGGACATTAAAAATAGCAGTTACTTAAAAGAGGGAGAGCGGTAGTAAACTGACAATGAACTGTTATTCAACAGTGTGGCAGTTGAAGTAAACTGACAATGAACTGTTATTCAGCAGTGTGGCAGTTGAAGTAAACTGACAATGAACTGTTATTCAACAGCGTGGCAGTTGAAGTGAACTGAACATGAAATGTTATTCAACAGTGCGGCAGTTGAAGTGAACTGAACATGAACTGTTATTCAACAGTGTGGCAGTTGAAGTGAACTGAACGTGAACTGTTATTAAACAGTGTTGTAGTGGAAGCCAAAAGAAAATCTGAGAAATACAAAAACTGATTGAGGAGAACATGACGATATTAGAAGCTCAAGACTTGTGCTGACTGAAACTAAAGACTTGTACTGACAAATACTCAGGACTTGTATTGACAAACTAAAGACTTGTACTTACAAATACTCAGGACTTGTATTGACAAACTAAAGACTTATACTGGCAGACACAAGACTTGTAGAGGCTTGTACAGACAGAGATGCTAGACTTATACTGACAGAATCTAAAGACTTGAACTTACAGAGACTAAAGACTTGTATAGAGACGTCAGACATCTACCGACAGAGTCTGAAGACTTGAACAGACAGCGAATCAAGACTTGTACAGACAGACTCAAGACTTGTACTGATATTGACTCGTGACTTATGTACTGCTGTACAAGCAAAAACATTAAAATAAAATGCATACAACACAACACACACACACACACACACACACACACACACACACACACACACACACACCGATCAACCTGATGATAAACAATGAGATATATGGTGTGATGGATGCTTCGGAGACTGACATAGAGGAAAATAATTATACGGAAAACTAAAACACTTCTATGACATTGAGACAAATTAAAAAGTATATGGAAAACTAAAACAAATCTGGCATTGAGAAAAATTAAAACGTATCTGGAAAACTAAAACACTTCTCGCATGGAGAAAAAAAAAATATATGGAAAACTAAAACGCTTTATAATTTTTGTTTATGAAATTTGAAATCTAACAGAACGATCAAGAGATCAAAAACGTGATACAACAATTTCAGCACAATAGTTGCTCACCTACACAACAAGGTAACAGATAGCAGCAATGACCAAAACGACAGAGGACTATAAAAAACAGATGAAGGTGAATGAAAGTACGATTAGATATACGAGGATAATTTAGGATTGATCTAGCACAGATTTGAATTATAAGATTAACATTGTAAAGACAGTACAGTCAGCGAATTCTACAGGGCAGCTTGGTGTTGAATATTCTAAAAACAGACACAAAAGATGGTTGTTATGCCACGTAATCAAGCTAATAGAATGAGAAAATTAAACTGAACACAAGAATGGTCGCAAAGACTACTGAATATGGAGTTAGAATTGATGAATAAAAATATAAACTTTAAATAAAAGACAGAAAGTTGGATGATGCAAGTACAGGTTATGCTTTGCTTTCATTGGATGTTCGGAATAACCAGGGTGTTTTTCCTTTAATTACATATCCAAACGTTGTACAGGATCCGAATGATCAGGTATTATTCCGTTATTAATATATCCAAAAGAGAGATAAAATCTGCTGCCAAAATGAAATAACAGAAATATTAACGCCAGAAAATATATATTGCTACGACTCTAAGGTCATAAACTAAGTCACAGAAAGAAGCAAAATCAAATTTTGTAAAACTTAACAAATAATTCAATTATCAAAATTATAAGTGAAAATGTGGGAGGAACTTACAGTATTATGAAACGAATCCAAAATAATCATGAAAAAGTTCACAAGAATGAAATGTTTCGTATAAATTTCAGAACCAGAACTATACTGGTCCGCCATAAATCGTGACGTTGTTAATATAATATGGAATTGTCCAGAACTCCTGTGAACAGTTCACTGTAGTTCCAGAATAATCCTAGCATATTTTTCGTCCCAAATATCTACATACAACATAAGAAACGTATGCAGACTTTGATGTTCCAACAAAAACACAAGATATAAGAATGGCTCCAAAATATGAATGAATCTGATTGCTCAGTTCTCTCCTGATACACACACTCAAGATTCTATTAAGACTATATGTCGTAATATACCCCATGGGAGAGATCTTACTACTTAATCTAATATTTCAAAATGCCTATTCATGTGACCGAGCCCATCCAATGGAAATTAGCTTAATTCATCTAAGATACAACATGACTGACCGGTCCAGTGGGAGAAAAGCTGAATCTCATAAATATATTTACTAATAATTATATTATTTAGTAACTGTCAAGATGTACGCAGCATCCACTTTTAGATCATATACAGTTTTTTTAAATGTACTGTCGTAACTGTGTTAGCCTGGTCAAAAAAGAAAAAGTCATAAAGGCAAACATTGCAAAAACATAATTTGCAATCATGGAAAAACTGCAAAAGATACTTGTGACATCTTTAACAGTAAGCAAACCATTTTACCACAATAAATGGCTGAGATCTTTAACAGGTAGTAAGCATACCATTTTATAACTCGAACTCTTGCTGAGCTTTTAAACACATAGGAAGCATACCATTTTATAAATCGAGCTCTTGCTGAGCTTTAAATCATATAGTAAGTAAACCATCTTATAACTAGAACTCTTGCTGAGTTTTTGAACTGAATTTAAACATACCATCTTATAACTCGAACTAGTGCTGAGCTTTTAAAGTAATGGAAAGTTCTCCAACGGAATGAATACTCTAGTATCTGTTATTAAAGGTAAGCATTTACTTAAAAAGCGTATACACAATTCAGATTTGGCTATTGATTGTCATCTGAAACTGTTCGATTAAACCATTGTACCGATTTTAATATATGCTTGTGAAATTTGGGGATTTGTGAGATCGGATATAGTCTTAAAAAAACCTCATCTTTCTTTCCTCGGAAGTATATTGAATGTCAAAAATGTACACCTCCATATATGACATATGGCGAATTTCACCTCAGTTATCACCATTCAAAGTCGCATCATAAACTATTGGTCCAGATTGGTTATTGGCTATGAAGAAAAAATATTTTATCGTATGTATTCTCTCTCATACAAAACTTTGGTGAAAATTCCTATGACAATTGTTACGACCATGAAGTTTAATTACATGTGTGTTAAAATTTGAATTCTTTCTATTTTAGTTTTATATCATTAAATATAATTATTATTATGATGATGATTATGTTCGCAGGGTCTGACATTTTGATAGAAACATTGTGTTTATTTAGAACGTAAATGTGACTCGCATGAGCATGATTTTTGCATGTCGGTTTGTCGATTCAAGTAAACAGTTGGCAAAAGCTATGTAAATGATTGGTTGTGACCACGGTCATTTCTAATTATGCTTGTTGACATTCTGTACTGCGGTGGCGAGATTTCGAAATCGTCATGTGTTCTTCGTGCGTGTACATGAAATGACGTTTTAGTTCGCCTTAAATACTCAGGTACCTGCGAAATAGTCTAGAGTCATATTTTAACAACTTAGAGAGTCACATTGTAACATCTTATAGAGTTTCTAATATCTTGAGAAGAAGGTATTCTTTTGTGCTGGAAAGAGTCGTTCGTTCGTTCGTCTGTGGAACAACTGTAGAACAACATGTGTTTTGTTACTGATGATAGCTGCAATTCATCTATCTTTTAAATAATAATTATTTTCCCTGGAGAACTATACAGCTGGCTTTGGACAAAGACATTTAGAGAAATTAATTCTAAATTGGAACAGAACAGTACAAATTGTGATTCACAGTGAAAGTTCTGGACATTTGTGTAAAACCTTAGTCTGACGTCATCATCCGCCATCTTGGAACGGAATTGAGATTCAGACTACTTCAATTAGAATTGTTTATTCACAGGACTTATGTGTTTTTCACAATTTTAGGACTAATTTTTGGATTTTCTTCGCAAATAGTAAGTCCTATTTCATATTTTCACCTTTTCACCGTGTTTTCAGGGAAATAAATTATTTTTTTTAAAATTTACAAAGCTTGTTGTCGTCACTCTTTTCTTTATGTTACTTTAAACGAGCCGATACGTAACACAATAAACGGTTACTTTAAGTAAAATTTATGTTAGAGGATGTTGGATAAAGCTAGGTATGGAGAAATCAAAGTTTTGTCCGTTAAATTACAAACAAATTCGGTAGAACAACGACCTAAAGATCAAAACATACAAGGTTGGGCAGCTAACATCGTTACGTCATCTAACAGTCTTAATTAAAGGGTATTGAAAACTAGTTTAGATTTAGAAAGTTCTATTTCTCATCACCAAAAATATATCTAAACACTGAATCAAGGTTGGAAACTGGTAGATGGGCAAATGTTCCCTACAACGAAAGATATTGTACACCGTGTCAGTCTCAAGAAAAAGGGGATGAATATCTCTATCTTCTGCCATCTTCTTATTTTCGTGATTAAAGACAATAATGTATATCTCATTTTTACACTTCCCGGACAGATCTTTATAAATATAATCAATTAATGAATACATTTAACGTACGACTCTTAAAAATATTTTGCAGGTTTTTAGATTGTGTTTTCTGAATGTTGTAATCCTTATTAAGCGTTGTGTAATAACATCACACGCCATATTCATGTTCTTTTCTTATATGCTTCATATGTTATAAACTTTTCAACCTGATTCATACATTAGAGTTGGATACCATGAACAGTGATGTACCGCGGTAAACCGCAGTATTTCTGGACATACTACGATACGTACCATGGTATACCGTAATTATGTTATGCACAAACGATTTAATGTTCTGGGGTTGGGGTCTGACACTTTTTAAAAAAAAAAACATATCCGTTTGTCAATAGCTGGATAAAATATCTTGCTCTATAGCTAAACAACACCATATTATATCCATTTTTTTATTTTTAAAAAACATTATCTTGATATAAAAGAAAAACAAATTAGCTCAAAAGAACATAGGTCCCCCCCCCCGACAATTAAATGGCCAGTACCTTATAGTAGTTAATTTTGCCATGTGAATGTCAATTGTTGTATGAGTTGTATGGAAAAACCGTAAGTAAAGTGGAATGATTACGCTTATACTATAGTTGACACTATTTGAAAGACACGGTGTTTACATTTGAGAGCTTGTTGATACAAATAGGAAGCGCTGGCACTGAAGCACTGGCACTGAAGCATACAATTTACTAGCTCCAACATTTCGATATAATAGGCAGATAAACTTTGAGTTGGATGCCAACACCCAGGCAAGATATTCATCTTAATAGGCCATTAGTCATCAAAAAAACTAACTCAAGAAAATCCTGAAAATCTTGTGATGATAACATATCAACATACGCAAGTAAAATTTAAAAAAATTGACATTTCTTAATCCAGAAATATTCCACATGTTGGATATGGCCCAAATATCTTTCACAACATCTCATTAGACGACCATGATGGCATAGATGACACTTATCGAACATGTTATTAAAGGTTTATAAATATAACTAAATCTGTAACAAAAAAATCCTAATGGACCTGATATAGCTATAAGTCCACACGACGAGACTCCACCCTAAAGGATCTGAAATAGGTATAACTCCATACTACTAAGCAGTGCAAAAATTACCACAAAATAACTGTTATTAAGGTAAAGATGCCACAACGAATTAAGCACATAATCCCTTTTCAGAAAGGTAAAGTACCACATGGGATTAAATATATAAACCGTATCACGAAGGTAAAGTACCACAACAAATTAAATACCTAACCTCTATCATAAACGTAAATATACCCCAAGGCATAACCTCTATCATAAACGTAAATATACCCCAAGGAATTAAATACATAACCTCTATCATGAATGTAAATACACCTCTCTAAGCCTTGGATAGTAGCCTCAAGTTCAGTTGGGCATCTAGATTTGAATAGTTTGGTGTCATCAGCGTAGAATTGTGAGACATCGGATGTTGATCTATAACACTTTAGAGTAGCCGAGTGTATAGAATGAAGATAAGATAAGATAAGATAAGAATTCTTTATTTCAGACTACATAGTCATGAAGAGAATAGGGCCAATAACAAAGCCTTGTGGAACACCAAAACATAGATCAAATGCGCTGGAATGTTTTCCATTTAAGGACACAATTTGTGACCTGTTGACTAAGTAGGATTTGAACTATAGTAAGGCTGTTTCGTGAATACCAAATGCATGCTGGAGATGGTAAAGTAACATATCATGGTCTATAGTGTAATTTGCCGGAGATAAAGTCAAGGAGGTTGATGACTATAAACTTTCCGCTATCCAAAGGAGAGAGAAGGTCATTAACTATTCTCAGAACGTCATTTTCAGTACTATGGTGAGGGCGATATGCAGATTGTACATTGGTAGAAAGACTGAATTCAGATGAGATATAAGTTGGGACAGAACAACTTCTTCTGAGATTTTTGACACGAATGAGAGGTTAAACACAGGGCGGTAGTTCTTTAACTCAGTAGGGTCAAATGTCGATTTCTTCAACAGAGCCTTTACAATGGCAGTTTTGAAAAATGACGGGAATACCCCGGATGAGAGAGATGTATTGATAACATCAGCTAGCGAAAACAATATTGAACCACACACCCCACCCCCCTCTGTGATTTAGATTTTTAACGTAGCTTTAACAATTTTTCAGTCATATAGCTACGATGTCTGCAGTGTGGCAGTTTACAGTGATGTTTAGCACTGGGGCATCATGCCGCAGACATGTAGCATCATGTCCCACCCAGTCACATTATCCTGCCGACCAATCCTAACACTAACCTCTTAATGCTGAACGCCTAGCGAGGCAGCTATTATTACCATTTTTATAAGTCTTTAGTATGACTCTGGCGGGGTTCTAAACCGCGACCTCCCGCATCCGAGGCGGACACTCTAACCAATAGGCCACCGAAGCGGTCAACATTGAACCCAAGCACTCAGCAGCAGTGACGTCGGAATCGGAATATAATTCACATGAGCTCTTCATCGCTATTGTGTGTACCAAATCCATAGAGACAGGTTCAAATGCTGTTAAAGGTTGCCGAGTATATTTTGTATCACAACTGTATGGTATCGATGGGCCAACTGAGGTTGTGTTGTGAAGCTTTTCTCCAATGGATTGAACTTTAAAACGAACAATTTTTCTTACAGGTCCTGATAGTCGACAGGAGAGAAGGTCGTTGGAAGTAGTAAACATTTATTCCTTGACATTAGCTTGTTTCTAAGACAGGAGAGAAGGTCGATGGAAGTAGTATACATTTATTCCTTGACATTAACTTGTTTCTAATCTTGAAGAGCTCTTTGCAGCTGGAACGTTCGGTGATCTTAGTATTATAGAAGGCTGATTTTGCTGCATGAACTGTTTTTGAAACTGTTCTTAGCAACATCTTTTGGTTGACCTGTATCGGTTAAAAAAATAGGATTGAGTAATGTACCATGCGTAAAAATTGAGAAAGCTGAGATCGGGAGCTGCTAATACAAATGTACTGATGCCATACAGATTGTTGTACACTTCCATAATATGTCTGATTTAACACTACACTTCCATAATATGCCTTATTTAACACTACACTTCCAGAATATGTCTGATTTAACACTACACTTTCAAAGAATATCTGACATAGCATATCACTTCCACAGGACATCTGATATACCATAACATTTATAATAGAAGCTGAAGTGATGGAAAGCAACAATCGGATACTGGTCTTCGATTACCTCACATTAATTGCGCACTCGAAAAATTGACAAATATAGAATGGACTTGCCTTCTGTCCCGACTACATTACGGAAAATGGCAAAAACGCATGGGCATGCTTTCTTTTACAACTACATAGCGGAAAATGGCAAACACATACATGGACATGCCTTCTTTTACGGCCACATAACGGAAAATGGAAAATATAAGACATGGAATTCCTTTCCTTTACGGCTACATTAATGGGATCGTCAGAATGTGATCCAAGATAGCAAAACTCACATGAGTAGTTTAAAGGTGGCTCTGATATTATGTAAAACGAGTGAAGAAAGTGCTCCAGAAAGATTTTTTGACTTAGCGTAAAAAGGTCTCGATGACTATTTTGACTGTTTCAATTTAGCTTAGAATCACTGTGGACAGGCTGGGCTGGACTATAATTATTTGTTTCCATTTTAATATGGAATTACTGTGGATAGACTCGGCTGGAATATAATGATTTGTTTCTATTTTGATATGGAATCATTGTGGATAGACTCGGCTGGAATATAATGATTTGTTTCTATTTTGATATGGAATCATTATGGATAGACTCGGCTGGAATATAATGATTTGTTTCTATTTTGATATGGAATCATTATGGATAGACTCGGCTGGAATATAATGTTTTGTTTCTATTTTGATATGGAATCATTATGGATAGACTCGGCTGGAATATAATGATTTGTTTCTGTTTTGGTATGGAATCATTATGGATAGACTCGGCTGTCATATAATGAATTGTAATATAATGAGTTGTTTCTATTTTGTTATAGAATCACAGTGGATAGACTCGGCTGTAGTATAATTTCCATATTAACTCTTTGCTGAACATAAAATCATAATATTTAAAGTCACTGATATCAGAAAATAAGTATAGGGCAAGGTCACTGACATCAGAAACTGAAAGCTTGAAATGTACATCAAAAGGCAAAAAGCAAATTTATTTATATAGATCGCTTTTCGAAGGTCTCTGATACAACACCTTCTTGACACATACGTCATTGATACCAGCACCTTCTTGACACAAAGGTACGTAATAAAAGTACTTTTTTGACATATAGGTGCGTGATGCCAGTACTTTCGTGACACAAATGTACGTGATGCCAGTACTTTCTTAACAGAAAGGTACGTGATATCGGCACATTCGTGACACATAGGTACGTGATACCAGCACTTTCTTGGCCCAAAGACTCCCGGTACCAGCGCCTTCTTAATACAAAGGTCACTTGTACCATAGCCTTCTTGATTAACATTCCTACTAGAATATCGTAAACAATATATAAATCTCTAACAAAATTGACCTAGAAGTAGCTAAGACCCTAATTTCATGTTTGTGATTGACCAGTACTAATTTATACATGAGCCTATTCCAAGTAAAGCAAGCAATTCCAACCATCTCCGTATCTAGGTATGTATCGATCACAGGAACTGGAGGGTATTAACTTTTGCATGGTAGACAACAGAAATGAGATAATATAATAATTCCAAATGCTGAATCAGAGTACACAGACTTAACGAAAAACAAAACATGGGTAGAGAAAATAAATATAATTAAAAAAATCGGGCGTATACATGACATACAACACAAACGTTTTGTGTCAAATTAAAACACTACATAAGAAATCACATAGACCCTTTCATATTAATATTTAATCTTCTCATAAGAGAATGATAAAAGCAGATTTTTAAAATTCACAAAGGTTTCTAACATATAATATCAATAACAAAATATATTTAAGCAATTTTATATATATATATATATATATATATATATATATATATATATATATATATATATATATGTGTGTGTGTGTGTGTGTGTGTGTGTGTGTGTGTGTGTGTGTGTTCTCAGTAGCTTTTTGTCGGGGCATGAAGCTTGCAGCGTACTTTCTCCAATTAAAGGGTTAAGAAAAGTTCTTAAATTGTTACATTTGTCATTGTGGGGCAAGATGCAATTGAATTCAAGCAGAACTTGATTTCTTCGATTACATCATCAAAAAAGCCATGCCATGCCCATAGGGTGGAAATCGGGAGGGGGGGGGGGCTACTCATCATGATACGTAATGAATACAACTATGCATACATTTCATGATACGTATTAACTTTGTGATCTTCACACAATACACAATTGTGATACTGAACTTGCGATGAGATACTCACAGCACGATGCAGGAAATTTTAGAATCTGGAGGCATAAAAAATAATTGGTGTACAAGACTATGGAAATATGCATCTGTTACACTTGGTATATAAACTTGTTATTAACTGGTGTATAAGCTTGGTATTAACTGGTATATAAGCTTGTTATTAACTGGTATATAAGCTTGTTATTAACTGGTACATAAGCTTGTTATTAACTGGTATCTAAGCTTTTCATTAACTGGTATATAAACTTGTTATAAACTGGTATATAAGCTTGTTATTACTGGTACATAAACTTGTTATAAACTGGTATATAAGCTCTTTATTAACTGGTATGTAAGCTTCAGGTGTTACTAGTCTATGCTCTTAAAATAAGTAACAGAAAAAAAGTGAAAGACGACAAGCTTTGTAAAATTTAACAAATACATTTATTTCCCTAGAATACAAAGTGAAAATGAGAAAAAAGAACTTACGGTATTGCGAATTAAATCCCCCAAAAATCCAAGAATTACAGACACAAGTCCTAGTAATTTAAAGTCCTGAATAAAAATTCAGTTAAAGTCCAGAAAATATCCCATACTGAAGTCGACGACGTGTCTGTGGTAGCTAATTAAAGTGTTGATGTGTCAATAATCTCTTGTTCAATCACAGAGATATAATTCTGGTTTGAATTCAGTATAAATTCCAGTGAATGTCTTTATCCAAGAATTTTATCAGAGCACTTTTGTATTTTCAGAGAAAATAATCACTCGAATTCAATAATTTGAATAAAATAAAATTCAGCCCAAACTGGTCACAACATTATACAACTTGAAAGTGCTAGATGTTAAAGCACGAATGACCAAGTCCTCACAATCGCAAGATTATACAGTTCTCTACTTGACCTTAGATCACAGTTAGCATTTTCTAAACAAAAAACCATTACCTAATGGAAAATAACCTTCTAGAATGATCCTGATGTTTACAAAATCAGAATCATAACCTGTAAAATTCACTTAGGAAAGTCCAAAACGCTGACCCAAATAAACATATTTACTTCATCTATTAATAGAGATCTAGATATTAAGCCCATGCATATAGATATATATTAGCTGTTGACATAAAATTAAATAACAAAAATTTTAAAAAGTCAATCAGATCAATCAGAAATGAACTCAGTTTTGGACAAGGTCAAGTCCAGTATACAATGTTACATTACAAAAGCATGTAATGAAATATTTTTTAAGCTAACAAACAAACAATCAAATTAAATATACATAACACAAGACAGACATAATAACATACTCTCGTTACTCGTTTAAAGTTTTTTCGATATGCTTACTGTTATATCATTGATCTGGTTATATATATAATTCTCAGTGTGTTTGAAAAATATTTATACATAGTACATAGCATACATTTTTAAATTATGTAAGTTTTTTAATTGGTGGACCATGCTTAATAATTGCAGCAATGCATATACCCAGTTCTGAGATTGCCTGACGATGAAACAGATGACTTCAGCAAGCACAATCATCGACGGCAACAAAAATAGCGATACAGACGTGAACCAATAAATTGGTAGACTTCTGTATATGGTATTGTGTTGATATTTTATTGACATCATATACGATATGTTTGATTGATGTATATAAGAACTGGCTTCTGCTTCCCTATCGAGTTAGACCTCATGCATCTCGTGTCCTTACCTTTGACCTTGGCCTTCTTTGGGGGGGGGGTGAGCGCATTGTCGTATGCAATTAGCTAGTAACATAAAATTATCTATTCGGCATTCTAGAATTTGAAATGACTGTATTGATTTACATAATGATTTATATTCTAATAATTTGGAAGAGAATCCATTGTGTGCTTGTGATGATCATATGGAAATGCATACCATTACATATTTACTTGGAAATACTATATCGAACAGCAGGTTTCTAAATTGTTATGTACACATAGTTTTTGTGTAATTTTTAGTGCATGATTGTGTATATATTATGTGTAATTTTTGTTCATGACTGTAAATTGTAATGATCATCTGTAATCAAGATATTAGACTGATAAATTTGTACATGGGTATAAAATTCTATTTTAAGATATTAAGAGTGTAGATCGCTTAAGATCTATAAATAGATGTTGTCAAGTTTCTAATAATAAAACATTTTGACAACTTTGCGGTAATTTCTCATTGGCTGGTGGGGCCAGGTGGGCTTTTAGAAGAATATTGTTAATTTTTATGGACGGTTTAGGTCACCTGAATAGGTATTGTGAAATATTACATTGAGTAGTAAGGTCTGTCCTGTAGAGTATATTGCGTCTTAATTAGCTGTTAATTAGTATAACTGTTGTTTTAGATAGAAGTTTAATTAGCGTATAACTAGACTTGTTTTAGATAGAAGTTTGTCAGTTGGGCTCCAAACAATTGACACGTTAAGTTGTTATCATGTTGTGACCAGTTTGGGTTGAATTTTTATTTTCTTCATATTATTGAATTCAAGTGATTCTTTTCCCTGGAAAACATAAGTGTTCCTACAAAATTCTTGGATAAAGACATTTATTGGAATTTATACTGAATTCAAAACTGGAATAATGTGATTCAACAAGAGACTGTTGACACCGCAGCACTTCGCTGACCACAGCAGACGTCATCGCCTTCAATTTTGGATATCGTCGGAACTCGAACTCTCTGTTTCATTTAGGATTTTTTATTACTAGGACTTCTATTTTTTAATTCTTGGATTATTTTTGGATTTAATTCGTAAAATAGTAAGTTCTTTTTTCTTAATTTTTCACTTTGTATTCTAGGGAAATAAATTATTTGTTAAATTTTACAAACCTTGCTGCCTTCACTCATTTCTGTTACTTATTTTAAGAGCATAGACTCGTAACACCATAAATAACGAAACTATAACTTTACATTTGCATGGCTTCTCCCATTTTCACGTTTGCATGGCTTCTCTTTGTTTCACATTTGCATGACTTCTCCTTGTTTCATATTTCATGATTCACTAGTAGGCCTTTTGTAGCTTGACATTTGTACTTCCGGTTCCACCCCAGGTCAACTTAAAACCACATTTCACTTCCACCCACTTCTTTCGCAACCACAATGAAGGGCATCTCAAAATAAAGGCATGACTACTACCCAAAACTGTTCCAAGGTACAATATTGGTTTTTGTCATGAATATTTCACACCGGAAACATGTGATCCTCCTCTGACCCCATCTCACGCTACTAAACACGTATACCATTTTACGAAACTAATTCATACTATCATAAGGTCTCGTAAAGAATGTACATTATAACGTCCGTTCCAAGAAATTGCCTAATCACTCGGGCTGAGAAATATCTCCCCAACACCGACTTCCCATAATCAAGCAAATAATCACCAAAAGCTAACAAAGCTATAAACGGAGACATAAATACAAATGGCAGATTCCCGATGTTCTTAATAATTTTAGCAGTTATATTCATTTTGGCGTCTGTAGACTTGCCCAATTTCTACATTATCGTTAATTTATTCACATCTCTCTCTCTCTCTCTCTCTCTCTCTCTCTCTCTCATTCCCCCCCCCCCCAATTATGCATATTTACATGAGTTTGTATGAAATCATATTATCAAATTATTGTAGTACCGCTATCCATGTAGATATCTTATTGATCGTAAGGGAAGGGCTTATTCTAAGTTGTGAAAAGTTGTAGCCCAACCCCATTTGTTAACATTTATGGCAATGAAATATGTTTAAACGAACTGTCGTATAGGTTACAGTGCTCGCGCATGAGGGTTCGGTAATATGTGCAATAGTATATTCAAGATAATGTAAAAACATCTCCATTACCATTTTATTATTTAAGAGTTCCATTTCAAGGTCTCTTATCAGAATGTCTCAATGTAATATTTATGATTTTATCAGAATGTCTCAATGTAATATTTATGATTATATCAGAATGTATCATTGTAAAATTTTATGATTATATCAGAATGTATCATTGTAAAATTTTATGATTATATCAGAATGCATCATTGTAAAATTTTATGATTATATCAGAATGTATCATTGTAAAATTTTATGATTATATCAGAATGTATCATTGTAAAATTTTATGATTATATCAGAATGCATCATTGTAAAATGTTACGATTATATAAGAATGTATTGTAACAAGCCAGACGGGTTCACTGACCGAGCGATGTCAACCCTGGCGCGAATCCCGCTAGAAGTCATAAGTTTCCCCTGATTCTAAAGACCCACATACAACTATTGTTGCAAACTGGAAATATCAACGCATCCAAACTATAACTTATTTTACTCTAACTAATACATGTCCACAGATCTCACAACTTCTTAATTGCCTCTCAACCTCACAACTGTATGGTTTCTCCTCATTAACTTTCCATGACGTACCGCCTGTATTTCGCGCCGTTAAACCTAACAACTCAGCCAATACAGGGAACTATTTTTACTACGTCGCTTTAGGCCAGTCAAATCATGATTTTTAAGCCACATTTCGCCTGTAACTCTGCACCATATTTACCACCATAGCAACAATAAACGGCGCCTGCCGACGACGGAACAGTCCCTACTCGTTTATTCCATTGTATAATTTACCAGTCTCCAATCATAAATATTGCACCTGAAGTCACACAATCAATTCAAACAATTAGATTGTAATAGGGACTGCTGAGCGACAGGGACATTCATGCGGCTCTGACCTGAATTCACCAAATGTAAACCATGGCATCATGGAAACTCTTTAACACTTCACTCCGTGACATTTGCCCCTAGTAACTGGCTAATTATTTTCGTCTGAGGACTATTTCCCTAGCACCGACTTCCCATAGGCAAACAAGTAATCACAATAATCTAAGAAATCCTTAAAATGGAGAGCTATAAACAAATGCACATACACCAAATTTGTTACAGTATCATGGTAAAATTTTATGATTATATCAGAATGTATCATTGTAAAATTTTATGATTATATCAAAATGTGTCATTGTATAATCTTATGATTATATCAGAATGTATCATTGTAACATTTTATGATTATATCAAAATGTATTAGTGTAACATTTTATGATTATATCAAAATGTGTCATTGTATAATTTTATGATTATATCAATGTATCATTGTATAATTTTATGATTATATAACGTTAGCAAACATTATATACACAAGATTGGTCTTCTCTTTGTAACTGATCGGTTAGTCTTACGGTGATTCAAATCGTAGAAATAGCCGAGCTGTTCCGAATATATTGTTTCTTTTTCAAAGAAATTTCCAGCGAACAAAATGTAAGATATTTCTTACTTCGCCGACATTCAGTGGAGGTATGTTTTTGTGTAGCAGAAATAACTGAGGAAGTCAGAATGGCGAAGTGCGTATCATGGAATACACGATGCTAAAATCCAGACTAATGGGTGAAGTAAATCATTGGAAAGGATTTGGTATTCCGCACTTTCAGTAAGATGGAAGGTGCCACTCTGCGCCATAGTCGCTAAATAAGCCACTCTGTTGTCTGGCGATTTACTATCCAGTTTTGGATATTATCCCTACGCTGACCATTCTGAGGTCATGTATGTAGTCTGTATGTCAAGAGCAACAAATTAGTTCTAAACACGTGGCCCAATTACTTTTTTTATTTTCATGACTTACTGAAATCAGTCTAATTCATCTCCTAGAAGTATTTGAAACAAAGAATAATTCTTTCATAAAAGTGTTTTTGCGAAGCGTAAAATTGCCGATGCTTATTGGAGCACTTCCGTTGCCAAATCTTCATTTTAGGAGGTGTGTAGTTTTGCGCTTTGTAAAGATCTTCAATTTCGGAAGTAAGTAAATCAAGTTCGCAATCCCATAATGCCTACATGGAAGTGATCGGTTTTGAGAAAACACCGGAACTTGCCCTCCATCATTTTCAAATTCATTGATTCTCATACATAAATTACACACGCAACTCGAACAATGAATTTCCTTACACGAGATTATCATTTAAATACAAAAATTAAAGTAAGAATGGTAACTTGCACTTTCAGTACACCAGTTTCCTTTGTTTCGCATCACTGTTGGATCCGTCAAGAAATGTTTCACTTTTCTTTCTTGTTTCCGTATACTTTTGCATGCAAGTCACACAATAGAACGGCGAAGAAAACCAATATGTAATTTCGAGGTATCTCGTTCTTGCACAATCAGCCTATGGAATATTCAAGTCTCGCTCGTTGTACAATATTGTTGCGGATTTTTGTATTGCTGCTGGAGATTGTGGATGGTGTGTGTGTGTGTGTGTGTGTGTGTGTGTGTGTGTGTGTGTGTGTGTGTGTAAATATAAGCTTGATTTAATCGACACACTTTCGCATTCATTAATTCCTAAAACAGCAAAGTCTACCCTTATTCTGAGTGAGTCACACCCGGTATTATTCTTTATATTTCTGATGGAAATGTTTTAATTTTCTTACGGTGCAGAACATGATTTAAATAGTTATATATTTTGATCCGGACAGGATGCACTGCCTGAATACAATGAGTAAAGCCAGTGGAAGAAAAAACAAAAAACATTTGTCTTGTATTATCCTGTTCAGCCAAATAGGCATACTAATTATCTGAAACAAAGTTCATAAAAAAAAACAAAAACTGAAGAAAAAAAAAACGAGGAACACTTGTAAAGATTGTCATTTTATTTTTTGCCATTATTTTTGTTGTTGTTAATTTCATTATATTTTTACGTTTCATTCTTCTCTTTTACCCTGTAATTGTCGGTGTCTTTTGTAAGCGGTGAAAACGTAGGAGTTCATCACAGTGCGAAAGGACAATCCGTTAGCCAATAAAATGACATCACCCAGCTTTGGAAGCTTAAAGCCATAGAGTTTAGCTATACTGACATAAAAAGCTTTTCATGTTTGCAGTGTTCCAACCCAAGGAATGCATTTACTCTAAAGCTCGCTTCTCACATGATCTTGACTCATAACTGCCCCATCATCCATAACATACATTATCAAGCATCTATAACATGCATTAAAGCTTGCCTTCATAACATGCAATAAAGCTTGCCTTCATAACATGCAATAAAGCTTGCCTTCATAACATGGAATAAAGCTTGCCTTCATAACATGCATTAAACTTGCCTTCATAACATGCATTAAAGCTTGCCTTCATAACATGCATTAAAACTTGCCTTCATACATGCATTAAAGCTTGCCTTCATAACATGCATTAAAACTTGCCTTCATAACATGCATTAAAACTTGCCTTCAAAACATGCATTAAAACTTGCCTTCAAAACATGCATTAAAACTTGCCTTCATACATGCAATAAAGCTTGCCTTCATAACATGCATTAAAACTTGCCTTCAAAACATGCATTAAAACTTGCCTTCATACATGCATTAAAGCTTGCCTTCATAACATGCATTAAAACTTGCCTTCATAACATGCATTAAACTTGCCTTCATAACATGCATTAAAGCTTGCCTTCATAACATGCATTAAAACTTGCCTTCATAACATGCAATAAAGCTTGCCTTCATAACATGCATTAAACTTGCCTTCATAACATGCATTAAACTTGCCTTCATAACATGCATTAAAACTTGCCTTCATAACATGCATTAAAGCTTGCCTTCATAACATGCATTAAAACTTGCCTTCATACATGCATTAAAACTTGCCTTCATAACATGCAATAAAGCTTGCCTTCATAACATGCAATAAAGCTTGCCTTCATAACATGCAATAAAACTTGCCTTCATAACATGCAATAAAGCTTGCCTTCATAACATGCATTAAAACTTGCCTTCATAACATGCATTAAACTTGCCTTCATAACATGCATTAAACTTGCCTTCATAACATGCATTAAACTTGCCTTCATAACATGCATTAAACTTGCCTTCATAACATGCATTAACACTTGCCTTCATAAAATGCAATAAAGCTTGCCTTCAAAACATGCATTAAAACTTGCCTTCATAACATGCATTAACTTGCCTTCATAACATGCATTAAACTTGCCTTCATAACATGCATTAACACTTGCCTTCATAACATGCATTAACACTTGCCTGCTCGAGCATCTATAAATTGCTCTTTAACTGCTCGAGCATTTGAATTAACATAAACCATAATTCGTTTTGTAGTTCAAAAAATTCGTGCAATGACGAACATGCAAACATTATTTGTCCCGAATTTCTGAATTTTATTTCAAATAAATAAACAGTAATGATCTCATAACTTAATATTAATGTGAGGATGATGTCCGAGAAAACAGAATATTATTATCTACAGGAAACAGTTATGACCTGTATCATATATACAGTAAAATTATGGACATCGTAAATGAATACAACTACATTCTTATTTCAAAACCAAGTCATAGCTATTACTTCATGATGTAAATTGTTTTGAAGTCATAGCTATTACTTTATAATGCAAATTATTTGAAGTCATAGCTATTTACTCCATCAGGTAAGTTATGTTTTGAAGTCATAGCTATTTACTCCATCATGTAAGTTATGTTTTGAAGTCATAGCTATTTACTCCATTATGTAAGTTTGTTTCCAAGTCATAGCTATTTACTCCATCATGTAAATTTGTTTCCAAGTCATAGCTATTTATTCCATCATGTAAGTTTGTTTCCAAGTCATAGCTATTTACTCCATCATGTAAGTTTGTTTCCAAGTCATAGCTATTTACTCCATCATGTAAGTTGTTTCCAAGTCATAGCTATTTACTCCATGATGGTTCAGAGCTATTAAATTACATGAGCTTAGATAAGCAGAGAGACAACGACGAATTCACCATCACGTTGAGATCTCGCATTTTGGTCATTTCTTTCATTCTTGCTCATTCATTTAATTAAAAGAATTGTGCGTATGTAATAGAGATAAATGGCATCGTGCCATCCTTAACTAATTAGGAACAATTAATTTTAAATAGAGATAAATGTCATCGTGCCATCCTTAACTAATTAGGAACAATTAATGTTAAATAGAGATAAATTTCATCGTGCCATCCTTAACTAATTAGGAACAATTAATGTTAAATAGAGATAAATGTCATCGTGCCATCCTTAACTAATTAGGAATAATTAATGTTAAATAGAGATAAATTTCATCGTGCCATCCTTAATTAATTAGGAACAATTAATGTTAAACATAAACCAAATTGTTAGGAAATTAAGATTAAGTAAACACTCCGACCAAGGAATAGAACAGTACAATCGCCGCTCCGGCCCAGTTCATTGTAACTGCAGAGTACCGGTGCGAATGGAGGCATACTTTTTACTAAATGTTAAAGTTTACCTTATCTTTGCAAATATTAAGTATAATGTGTTCGCCTTATAAAATGGAACTGAGAAGCCGTTTTTTTAAACCTATTCTCTAGTGAATAGTTAACATCACATACAAATATTTCCTTAATGACTTTCTTTTGTTTATCAATCTAATCAATGTATTCAGAAATCGTTAATAAAAAAGAGAAGAAAATGAAATTAAACACATAGTATCATCAAGATACGGCAGTCTCCTCATTAGTGGCTCATGTTTAACGTATCTGAATTAGCCTATCACGTGCGATACCACGAGAACACGGCCTTCCTGCGTCAGGTTGATTATAGCCGGGTTATGTCATTCTCTTCTGAAAGAATTTTGAGTACAGCTCGCTAGTAGGAATTCCTTCGGCCGATAAACTAGTCCGTACCCTTGACACTGACAATGGCTTCAGTACTGCCTCCAAAGCTTTGAATCTGGGATCTGATACTCCCTTCAATTCCTTGTTGACAGAATCAGGTATACTCCCCTCTGAACGGCTCATTCCACGTTCCAGATTTGTCAAGACCACTATTCTTCCATCTTGTCGTCGGTGCTGCATCAAAGAACCCGGAACCAAAAGATTGTTACTACTGGACGAACGAGCATATTCCGGCTGCAAACTCTCTTCCACATTTGTGAGAGATCTTGTATGGATTGATGGTAAAGTTTCTTCACATCTCTCAACAGTAATTTCTGGAGATACTAGCATATGCGTCTCTTTAGTTTTAACGTTTCTGATAATGGTTTTTACAATAGAATTTTCTGTGCATTGTTGTGGAACTGGGGAATACATAGAGCGTCGACTCTCGTTTGCTTCATTTGCAAGCTCTCTCCTTTGCAAAAGGTGCTCAGCTTTCATCCTCGTGTGGTCTACTTTTCCTGTGAAAGTCCCATCCTGTTGTCTTCTAGCACATTTCGGACTTTTAGAGTCCACATGTCTAGAACTCTTTTGACTTTTTGAGTCCAACTGTTGTTGCTGAGACCGTTCCATAGGTATTTCCTTTGTGATTTCCTCGCGAGTAACAACAGGTCTACTTGAAAATGTGATGCTTCCTGATTTTAGAGGAGGGAGATTGTATAATTTCACCAGTCTTTGACTCCGATTTAAATTTGAATCGTTTCTTTTCCAAATTGACTTCTGTTGCCGAGATATTACCCTGGTCTCGACGCGAGCATCTTGCGTAATGCGTCTGTTTCGCTAGAGCCCTATCGTAGAACTTTCCTCCCTTCAAAATGGTCAATCCAGTCTTACTTTTGAGCAGTGCAACATTGTAGGCCGACCTAGCTCTGAATACAGTGCTATTAGTTTCTATACCCATAATTAATTAGAACGTAAACATTCCCATCGATCGGACGCCTAGTTAGGAATTTCACTCTTGTTTCCGTACCGTAACTCGGCTTTGCCTGGCAATCGATCCCGGTGACTTGCCCCAGGTGAGGACAGATTATTGAGAATGCAGTAATGGAGCTTCAACTGTGTACAATGGTTTCCTGAAGAAAGACATTTTTATGTAGTTTACTAATTGATATTGAACTGAATACAACGTAGTATGGATTCGAAAAGCGAGACACTTCACGTTTGTCACTCGAAATATCGAGATAACGTGGAAATGGTAATTCATGGGCATTGTAAAGAGTAAAGATTTCATTTAAGATGCTCACTGATTAAATGTTGATAATATGTTAACAATAACAATAAAAAGAAAACATTAACAATTTTTGCATCTCCTGTGAATGGTCAGACTTGGGCATCGCTTTTTGGTGGCCCACGGTAGCAGCGTCTACATTACAAATTAATGTGTTTGTCAGTGTAAATGAAAATTGTCTTTGTCCAGCTTTACAGTCTTTTATATCCGTATGTCCTTTACAGTCTTTTATATCCGTATGTCCTTTACAGTCTTTTATATCCGTATATCCTTTACAGTCTTTTATATCCGTATGTCCTTTACAGTCTTTTATATCCGTATGTCCTTTACAGTCTTTTATATCCGTATGTCCTTTACAGTCTTTTATATCCGTATATCCTTTACAGTCTTTTATATCCGTATGTCCTTTACAGTCTTTTATATCCGTATGTCCTTTACAGTCTTTTATATCCGTATGTCCTTTACAGTCTTTTATATCCGTATGTCCTTTACAGTCTTTTATATCCGTATCCTTTAGCATTTTACTTCTATTGCATTTTAATTTTTATTGTTAAAATATCTCGTGGAGTGTTTATTTCTCGGTAGCTCATAATTGTAAATTTGACCGTTCATATTATTAACCATCCGCGTTGTCATTTATAATTAAACTACTTTGTGTTGCTTTTAATTCTAGCTTTGTGTGTCACGTGTTTACATACATTTGCCTTAAACATCTAACTTCAGAAATGTAACTATGTCTTTACTATTATATTGTGGTTGTTCTTCTGTTTGCTGTCTGAGTTTTAGAATTGTATTAGGTGCATATTTTGTATTTTAAAAATGTAATTTCTTGCTTGCCTTTGTCATCTTGATTTCTTTAGTATATAGTTTCATTAAATATATTCAGGCCATGCTATTGTGATCCACATATGTCGAATCTTTGCTATATCGACCCAGATTCGTTAAATATGTCCAGCCCATGCTATTGTAACCCATAGTCAATAATATGTCCAGCCCATGCTATTGTATCCCATAGTCATTAAATTTGTCCAGACCATGCTAATGCAACCCATGGGCATTAAATATGTACAGACTATGCTATTGCAATCCATAGGCATTAAATATGTTCAGACCATACCATTGCAACCCATAGGCATTAAATATGTCCAGACCATGCTATAGTAACCCATAGGCATTAAATATGTCCAGTCCATGCTATTGGGATGGGTGTGTTGGTCACTGTGTCATGGGATAGAATCGGATATAAATATATACATTTATAATTTGCAAAGCATTTTGGGCGGTTATGCCTGCTGTAGTAACCTCGATTTTGAAGCCATTGCTTTTGTCCCTATAACATTATTTTAAACACAGTAAACAACAATCTAATCAATAAATCTACACATAAACTTCGTATTGCAAACGCATGTCAAGCTGATGCATGGGGTAATACAACAGTCAACCATACTGGAAGTTCCCGCAAGCTGATTAAAATCAGATCTCCGCTGTCCTACGTGAAGATCTGACGACGACCGCTTAGGGGTCATGTTTTGGTGACCTTTGAATTAGCCAATTGAAATTCAGCTTTCAAAAATCTGAAAGTGAATCATATCGCTCGGTACACATTCATGCTCTTCATTCTCACTATTCAGTCTCCAAATGCGAACAAATATGAACTCATCTGATTGGCTGATAAAATTAGATATTATAGTAATAACATAGGTTACCAAAACATGAAGGGGCCCCGAGTGGCCGAGTGGTCTAAAGCGCTCACCGTTACGGATCACTGCCATCTCACCTCTGTCTGCGTGGGTTCGAGTCTTGGGTTCGGCCAATGTGGGTATGTGAGAAAGCTTGCCAGTAGCTTCTCGTGGGTCGGTGGTTCTTTCCGGGGTTTTCCCGGGTTCTTCCTCCACCATTTATACTGGCCGCCATGTATAGCCTATCTTGTGCTGAAAAATGGCGTTAAATACTACAACAACAACCAGATCTTCATTTATAACAGTGGAGATCTGATATTAATCAGATTGGAAGTTCCCGTTAAACTGATGGGAGGGGTAATATAACAATCTACCGTATTGTAAGTGCCCGTTAAACTAATGAGTGCAGTGATAATATAAAACCTAAACTGAATATACATAAACGATTATCCAAAATAATCCTGATAAAGTTCTATGAAGGTCCAAATGTATGAATGGTTCTGTAAAAGGTTCAAAACCGGAAATGTACTGGTCTGCCAAGAATCGTGACTTTGTTAAGATGGCATCGTCCCGATCTCCTATGAATAATTCACAATAATTCCAGAATGACAATACTGTCCAAATAATGTACACTTTATGTTTTCACTGAACTGTTACAACAAATGTTTTTCCTCTCGAATAATATATAATTTTACGACACTATGGTCTTAAAATAAGTAATAGAAAAGTGTAAGAAGCAGCAAGCTTTGTATAATCCAACAAATAATTTATCTTCCCAGAATACAATGTGAAAATGTAAATAAGGAACTTACGGTAATACGAATTAAATCCCAAATAATCCTATAATTACAGACACAGTGATTAAAGTTCTGAATAAACTTTAGTGGAAATCCAAATTGAATCCAACGCTGGAAGTGTTGATGTGTATGTGGTGGCCCGTATAGTACTGATGTGCTAACAGTCTTGTGTTGGATCACAATAATACAATCCAAGGATGAAATCTCTATTTGAAATTTCACTATAAATGAAGTCTCTATTTCCAAGAATGTTATTTTTTATGAGCACTCTGTATTCCCAGTGAATAAATAATTTGAATACATTCCAGCTCAAATGAATTTCTGGACACAATAATAACACAACTGCTTCTGCTAAGATCTTAAAACACGAATATTTAATTTCTAGAAAAACAAGATTATATAGTCCTATACTTGATCTCAGGTCACGATTAGCGTTTTCTAAAAGAAGCTATTACTTAATGGAAAACAATCTTCTAGAAGGCTCCTAATGTTTACAAAATAAAAGCTTAGT
This sequence comes from Megalonaias nervosa, assembly GCA_016617855.1. NCBI lineage: Eukaryota > Metazoa > Mollusca > Bivalvia > Unionida > Unionidae > Megalonaias > Megalonaias nervosa. The sequence continues at coordinate 4,706 of JAECUM010046824.1, read as the reverse complement.
TATAAATAGAAGTCTATTACTAAAATTGTAATATAAAATGTGGGATAAACAACCGGTAGACCTGTTGATTCATGAGGAATTTACAAAGTTCTAGACTTCGATTTAAATAAACATGTTGTTTACGAAACCAAAATCAATGATTCAGGTCAGGTGAAAATGAACTTGATTTTGGACAAGGTCAAGTCCAACATACAATGTTACATTATCAAGTGCATATTATGAAACAGAAAATTAAGAAAAGCTAACTAACAAAGAATGCAAATTAGATTTATATAATACTAAGTACAACAAAAAACATGTCTTCAGACTTACAACTGGAACAAAAGAAATGAGGATGACTCCAAAATAGGAATGAATCTGACTGCGCAGTGCCCTCCTTATATACACTTTCTATTGCGACTATATTTCACAACATACCCCACGTGACTGATTTTACTACTCAATTTAACTCGAACGTGCCTATTAATGTGACCTAGCCCAAGCAATGGGAAGTTACTGAATTTTTCTAGAACTTTCCAAACCCCATCAGCCAATGAAAACTTAACCGAAAGACGCCATTAAGTCTTATTATTAAAATTAATATTAGTAACTCTAACACATTACGCTCTCAAGAGACTCAGGTCACGTAGGCAAAATCTAACTAAATATGTTCTGTATAATTTACAGTCATGAATAAAAATTAGAACAATTAGATAAAGGCATGTACCAGGAGTTACAAATAATATGGATATACATAGCACAGAATACGCCTATATTACACCATAATACAAGGGGTCACACACAATGCTCATATCACACCAAAATATGAAAGGTCACACAGAATACTCTAACATTATACCATAATACAAGCGGCCACACAGAGTACTCTTACATTATACCATAATACAAGGGGCCACACAAAATACTCTTACATTATACCATAATACAAAGGGCCACACAGAATACTCTTACATTATACCATAATACAAGGGGCCACACAATACTCTTACATTATACCATAATACAAGGGGCCACACAGAATACTCTTACATTATACCATAATACAAGGGGCCACACAATACTCTTACATTATACCATAATACAAGGGGCCACACAGAATACTCTTACATTATACCATAATAAAAGGGACCAGACAGAATACGCTAATATTACACCGTAATACAAAGGGCCATACAGAATACGCTTATATTACATGATAATACCCGGGGTCACATACTGTCTGTTCTTTAAAACTTTTGCGGGGCATTGGAAAAGAATTTAAAGAACACGACTTATTTGTGAACAATCGATTTTGTTAAATGTCAAATGTGCAAAAAATTCGGCATTGAACGTAGTGTTTCTTCCTACTACTTTTCTGAGGAATAAATGTTACGATTTCTGTCCCGCAATGGACTAATTCACCAATGCACATGATACCGCCATAACTGTAACCCCAAACACGTGAAAAGCAGTAGTTGCCCATACTTAGGGTGTTTTTATTCATTCCGATTATGCAGTAAATTGAGAGTCAGTTGAAAGCGACTCGAAGTTGAGATAGTTTTAGAATCACTGCATTTAATATGGATATGATTTCATTTCATATGAAATGTGTACGTCTTGGTACTGTTTGAGATTATGTTGGTACAAGTTTGAATTTACATGACGAATACTATTTTAATAGTTCTTTTACTGTAGTGTAAAGCAGATGTTCTCGGAGTAAGTTGTATAATTCTGACAGTCGTTTGATCCTGTTCACCGTGTTTCTCCATAATTAGAATAGATTATAGTTTTATGATCGTCGCTCAATGTGATTTTGTTAACAGTTTCAAAAGAAACTTTATGCCAACAGCGAATCCGTAGACCAGCGTGTCCACTACCAACTGCATGTTAACATCCTTTGTTTAAAAAGCCTTTAACACCCTTTGCACTCTCTAAAAGTTCCGACTTATTGCATTTAAATAGTTCTCCGTGGTCACGTGGGTATCTTTGTTTTGTTAAAACCGCTTAATAGTAAATCTACGAAAACGAGTGCATGCTAGTGAACTTAACAGTAAAGTTATGAAAAGGCATGCATGCCTCATGAACTTACCAATAAATCTATGAAATGGGCAACATGCCCTATAAACTTCCTTCTGAACGTCCTCTCCGCCAAGACTGCCAGACTATCGGTCTGAACTCCCCGGATGGGCTAGCGACGTATACCAAACAGTTTTTTTTTTTTTTGTCAGGGGAGCCAAGTGTCTTTCCGGAGAGCTCATATATAGACGGATGTTACTTAAGTCACATAACAATTTCATCCATCATGGCGACTTGCATAGTTCAGACTATTGGCGAAAATATTTGAAATTAATTGCTAATATCTTTAAAATTACATATATGATCTGAATAAAATTTTGGGATATCTTTTAATTCATATATTATATTCATTGAATACGCATATGAAAATTAGAGTTGTTTTTTTTTTTTTCCTTTTCATTAGAGGATGAAAAGTCGTTCCCAAGTATTATGGTAAATCACGTCAGCAAATCTTATGTGAATGTTACTTGATCACTTACTAAGTGCCATAAATCATATAGAAAATCAATTACTAATTGCCGTGAATCATATAAAATATTAATTACCAATTGCCATAAGTTATGTATTAAATCGATTACTAAGTAAAATAAATTATGCACCAAATACATGCGAATGGATGCATTTTAAATGCCTATCAAGCGGCACGTTCAATTCCATGTTATGCATACAGCTGACATAAAAAAAGAAAACAAATGGGTCAAATTAAAAAAAAAACACGTTGGTTATGGCGAGTTCTCTATGATGCAGCTAACAGTAATTAAGATTTAAGGAAAAATTAAAGACAAAAAGATATGAAACAACAACAGAGAAATGGAAAAAAGTGCAAGAAGATAAATTCATTACATCTGTATTTAAGACGTACGGACAGTGTCCTAAATGAAAAATATTAATCTTACCTCAAGAACGTGTATGATGTTACAGGCCAATCATCAACCACTTAACGTATTCAGTTTTATAGTACCGTCGTTCTGTTTTGCGTCTGACATGTACTCTGTTGAGGAAGTTATAATGATTTGTCGCACTTTCACAGACTTAACTCCATCCATTACAACGCGGATTTAGATTGCAAGTTTTATTGCCTCATATTGCTCCTGTCATGTTTGGCATATCACCTATCTCCTCGGATCGTATAGGTACGCATTTGGTTCATCCATCAGCTGGATATGAAATGTTTCACTGTTTAAGGCGTCTGGCAGAAATCGTGCAGAGGAGCTGAAAGATTTGCTATTTGTTGGAGACCTTTGTTTTATTTATTTGCTGAATCTGAGTGTTCTATATATACAATGGACAGTTTCCAAGGATACATATTGCATGGAATCCCATTTATAAATATTTTTAAGAAATAAATTTGTTGACACTTGGGGTAATATGATATAGATCCGAATATTGGGAAATACGGGAGACCTCCATCTTGAATTTCTCATTACTTTAATTTTATGAAATCTCCTTAATACCAAAGATGACAGGTCGACAATAGACACACTACCTTATCTCCAGCACAAAAAAAAATGTATAACCTAAGTAAAGAAAAATATTCTGGTCTAAAGTACGAGGATAAACGTAAATCAATTTAATTTACCTTTTGTCAAATAGTTAACCTTGCAAGGAAGTCATGCAGGTTGTCAGGTTGTCACTATTTAAAGACTACTCTCTAATCCACGAATTCTATCAATCTGTTTATATTTATTTTATATTCTGTCAAGACGATCAACTGGATTTACCTAGTTACAGTTGCTAATCAGTTACTTGAAATGAATTAATTTCATTTTTTGTTGCATTTATGGACAGAGGCATATTCATTTTGAAAATGTGGGTTCGTTTTCTTCCGTTCAAATTAAGTTTTTGAGACCAATTAATGCTATTTATGTCGATTATTTATTACCTGCTTGTGCAACTGATTAATCGATACATCGGACATATTAATCGATCCATGGGATATATCAATCGCAACACCGAACGAGCGATTTAGAGTTAAAGGTAAATTATATGCAATGTTTCAATCTGGCTGTCTACTAATTGCTCGTGTGACTGAAGAACTCCGAAAATATATGTAATAAAAATGTATATTTTATTTTCATCTACATCTGTCTTGTCAACGAAATGCCAACTAAACTGTTCTCATTGTCCTCTTGCTCTTTCTTGTATCAGATAGCTGTTTCTACTTTCACGTTGCTACATTATATGCAAATATCAATTCACTATCCTTTCATTCAACTGATATGAAAATGACACGTTATTGTCACGGCTTTTATCTGTGATGAAGACCTACAATCCTTTTTAAACACTGACATAAAAACTTGGAGATTATGAGCGTATTTTAACTGTATCTCTTATCTATGAAACATAAGCAAACATAACAGAAATGACTTCCGTCGCTTACGTAATGTACGATGTTTATATGCTAACACTACAATTTGTGTATTTCAAAAGAAACATAAATATGTACTTAGCAATGGCATAAAACCTGAACCTATATATTGGATTAAAAACTTCCTTAGTAACGGCATGTAACTTGATCCAAAATATTGGGTTTCGAATCAATACTTTAATTATAGCAATACAATTGACACCCTTCCAGCAGCTAGTCTTCAATTTCAGAAAACAATCTGTGTATATTACATACATACATATGCAAAAATAAATATATGCCT
>JAECUM010046822.1:0-14861 GCA_016617855.1 Megalonaias nervosa | reverse complement strand
ATATATATAAAGACATTACTTTTTTAAAATATTAATCTCCCTCGTTTCTTCATCTTCGCTAACCAAGGTTCCGATGTGTTAACCCTATCTACACCTTAGCGTACAATACAGATATTTCAGAGCTTTGTACTAGTGACATCTATTGCATTTCATGAGTTGTCTCCCTTAGTATGTAATGCCAACTAACCAATAGCGTGTAACAGAGGTTCGTTATACGTCGGCTGAAAATGGTGGAGGGAATTGACTTCAAAAGGATACTTTGTAAGTTTAACATCGAAAGTATGACTATATACTAGAGAAAAGCCATTACATGTGTATTTGTGGGAAAGGATGTATTTTTGAAAACCACGACCGTCAGTGGAAAATTGCTTATTTAATATTCCATTCCAGTTGTGTGCTCCACTTGTCTAGATCTGGTAGGAACAGTGTTCAAATTTGAACAACTTGATTTGGATGCGGTGGCTTGCAGCCGCATCGAATGAAATGCACAAATCCGAAGTACCGAAATATCTGAACGACCTGCCAAGGTGTAGATAGGGTTAACACATCGGAACCTTGGCTAGCGAAGATGTCTTTTCTTAAGTTTACATAAAAACAAATACACAACAAAATATACATACATCAATGTGACTAGAACTATAGACCTTTTTTTTACCATGATCACAATTTAAGTTATAAAGCTAGAAAACTCGCCCATGGTGTGGAAATGCCAGATATGAGTGAAGTTCTAGCCCAAGTCAAGAATACACGAGACATCAGGGACAGAAAGAATCTGGAAAGAGGTATCTAACCCAAATTAAAGAAAAACAGATCCTAATTGAATTTGTTTCTTGAAAATGCATTAAAAAAAAACAAAACGCAAAACTAATGACATATTGGGGGGGATGTACTAACATATATTAAAGCCTTTTGTGTGTGTGTGTGTGTGTGTGTGTGTGTGTGCACCGTCTACACCTGCTTTCTGCCACATAGCCATTGTTCTGGATGTGTCCACCAATAAAAAATAGACTTCAAAATAGGACCGATTCTTCACTCAAATACCAAAGTTTAAGCTCATTACCAGTGAAGATGACTTATCACAACATTCCAAAGTTTTACATACAAATAAAATTTTGAAATAATACATCGATACAGTTTTTTTGAAAGGATAAACATTTAGTATGAAATCATACCATGTACAAATGTCTAGAATTTGCGAATGTTGGATATATCATGAAGCTCAGTAAATGTCATATATTTTTACCATAAAGGTTACACATTAATTCAATACAGTGTAATTTGTTTACGGCAAAAATTCATATGACTATCAGCCTTACTTCATATGTCAAGAGAAAATTATCCCTTTCTAAATAAAAGTTTATATTAATCATGATGTATTTCTTGACTGGTACTAACACTATTCAAATTTAAAATAAACTTACCTGTACTTAACTTACAAACAATGTGCGCAATAAATAAAATATTCTATTGATAACTCGTTTTTAAAAATTGTTTCGTCTATCCTAATATTCATTGCTCCATACTATAACTCCACGAGCAGACTAAGCGATGTAGAACGATTCCGATAGTCCTTGCTGGGTATCGCAGGAAGAACTAATGGAAACAACCATTTTCATCTGGGATGTATCCCGTGATATATCTTAAAACATCGACTTTGTAATATAATTACGTAACCCTTGTTTAGATACCCCCAGTTTGGGGCTAGTCCAGACGGCATGATTTCTTGCGCATGTTGTGGGGATGGCTGTCTGGAGATTAAATGCCCCTACAGCATGAAAACGATTGTAAACACACATATTACTACCAGATGCAAATGCAGATGTTTTTGTCAGACCGACAGTATTGTGACTTTATGTATGGTGTCCTCATGACTACCACTATGAACGTGTTTATAGAGACAATGAACTGTGGCAAACAATGTCTTCTAAAGCTTTGGAGTTTCACTCCAAATGTGTAATGCCTGAACTCCTATGTAAGTATTTTTCACAGAGACAAGTCCTTAGCCCAAATGCAGTTACTGGTGAAGAAAACAAAACTATCTCCACTCAGAGTGACAAAAAGTACTGCATTTGTGGTGGTGATGATGATGGAAGAGAGATGATAATGTGTGAAAGTGAAAATTGCCCATAGATATGGTTTTATACCAGTTGTATAAAACTAAAATATGTGCCTAAAGGAAATGGTATTGTGGCGAGTGCAAATGATGAATATATTTGCCAGTGCCCACCATGTTATGCTTTTTGAAGTGCTAATATATTGTATATATATTACAATGGAAAAAGTAGTTTATAATGTTGATGGTGCCAAATATCTGATAAAGCAGTGTTATGTAGATTAGAAATTGACCAATATTGTACATTACCATTTGTTACATAATTCATAAATCAATAAATTAATAATATGTGCAATGATGTCTCTGTTGTATCTTTGAAATATGATAAAGAAGTCTTAGGAAGCAAGTTAATCAAATATATCCTCAAACCATGACTTGCGCCTGTAGATTTCTTGTTACACTTACTGGCCATGACTATTTTGACATTCAGCAAATTATAAACATAAATGGAATAGAACTAGTATTAGTATGGTACACTTTATTTGCAAAGTTACATATTACATATGTGTGACAATAACATTCAATGTACACATAATGGTGTGCTCAATAAACTTTGCACTCTTTCACTCGAATGGAACAACTGAAGGACACAAATTTGTTAAACAGCAAGCCACTTTAACAATCTTGTCAATAGTTGGAACACTCTCTCCATGTTTCAACTTAATAAACTCAATGGGGATGATGCCCTCAAAAATTCTGAATTTTCGCAACACGAGACCAATAATACGTTCCACATGAATTGGAACTGATGCAATTTTTCTAGTTTCTCAACTTCTAGTGGATGTAACTGTGCTTTTCCTTGTGTAAAGGTAGGGATGGCTAATTCAGCTTGATAAAAGCGCACATCATCTTCTATGTTGAAGCCTCTGTCAACCATCACTATGTCACCTGGTAGTAGATTGTTGAGAAGTCCTGATTTTTCTGTTATATACATGTCAGAGGTTCTACCTCCCCATCCATCAGAAATAAATGTAACAACACCTTGAGGGGCAATACCTATTAGATATTTCACAGTCTAGTTATATTTGTAATTGGAATATGTGTACACTTTGTTCAGAGCACCGCTTGGCTTCTCTTTAAATAATTCAAAACAGTCTAGCACAACAACAACTTTCTCGCCAAACTCTTTTCTGAAACACAGAGGCATTGTTTCCCTCAAGTGTTCTCGATTTGGCCATTGCACTAGAAAGCCTAGTCTAATGTAGAGTACATCCAGAGTATTGTGAAAACTTCTTTGCACAGTAGGTAAAGAAACGGTCAAATGATTGGCTGTTTCACAAGACACAATAGAAATTCATTTTCTTTTGACAGACTCTTACTGTTGTTATTCATATGTCCTTCTATTAAATTAAAGACTAGTTTTAATGCACCATAACTGGACAATCCCGTGTAAAATGCTACTTGTTCAGAATTGTCAACGTAAGAGAGAAGGTTGTATAGTCCTTTAAAATCAAACTGTTCGTTTTCTTTGCCTTCGATAAGTCTGGACTTGTTATCATCTTCTAGTTGTTTGATTGCTTCGACTGTCAAGTCAGTTTGGATGCCCATTGCCTTTGATATTTCTTCATCATGATATGCAGGCTGAAATGACGGATGTTCCATTACTTTGTGATCATTACATGTACTGTGATTCTGTTTATCTGTATTCTCAGCACATTCTGATATGCCACTGGCATTATTGTTCCCGAATTCTATGTACCTCTTTTTCAATGTTAATAGAGATGATACTGCATCTGAAATCTTTCTTTTGTGTTTCCGCTGGCTGGCCCAATTAAATCTCTCATGAGCTGCTTGTATTGCAGATGAAGTCATTTCTGTGTAACCAAGATCTAGAGTTGGCAACCATGATGGACTTGTTCTGTCATGCAAATATGCTTTAACACCTGTAACAAGAAAAGGAAAGCAACTGAGATAGTGACTTAATTCAAAAGAATTAAATAATGTATTATGCAAGTCAAGAAAAAGGGCATCATATGTCAACAGAAAATGACTAGAACTGTCAATATATAATCCTGATACTCTTAATCAAAAATATAACATTGTCATGTACATTTTTTTTATCCAAAACGACTGGTCCCTGCTGCTTTGCACTGGGACTTGTAAACCAAGATTATCATCAGTTAGTATTACAGCTTGGATTAAAATGTCTATAAAAATCAAGCTAAACGTACATTATAACGCAACTGAAAAATTAATTTTAACATACCTCCGACGAAATGTTTAGAGCGAACAAGCGTTCGTTCCCATCTCCCTTCAGTTTCAATGTCATTTCTGTTGATAGCCGCCTTCCATAAACGACGTCTTTCTTCCGATAATTTCATTGTTTCTTCACCCTGATCAGTCAGAATATTCGGTACTTTAAAGAAGCTTACATCTTTTTGTACACCTTTGCGGTTGGAACACCCGACAATACCACAAATCGGCATTATGGAAAACACGCTTGTCGGTACACCCGTTGTCAATGGCTTGAGACTCAAAATGGCGGATCTATGCGTACACATTTACTGCAACGTCACGTGAAAACAACCCATTCTAAGGGGAAAACTGATGAATTGCCATTCTCTCCGCAACATATCGGTGTACATTTTTGACACATATCGGTATTTTTCCGTCTCTTGAGCTATCGCTAGTTATAGAAACCGTTTGGCGATATGTACAGAATATTTCTGTATCAAATCCTATTTTTTTGCGACTTCTAAATAAATCCACGTCGAATAACTCAGGTGGTACTCTACAGTTTCATATTTTGCATAGGGTTAGAATTTTAAGGAAAAAGAATTTCCCCGGGTTTCCTCACTGGTTATACTGGGTATTTAAAAAAGACCTTGTATATCTTAGGTATTGTTCAAAGAACTTTTAATTCCCTTTATTTTGGTATATGATTGATGGGTGTAATATGGGTTATAGAGTATACAGCTTGGCCTTACTCCAGATATGCACCTTTCAAAAAAGTGCTAGCTCCACTTGGTCATTTTCACTTCCTGAACTTCAGAGGTAAATTGTCAAAAAAAGAGCCGATAGCTTTTTTTACATTTTATACATTTGGTAATTCATTCATTGCACTTTCAGAAGCTGGTAACGTCTAGTCTGGCAAAATTCATTTTCCCTATTTTAATAGCTGCTAAGGATAGTGTACTTCAGACAAATTCAGGCTGATTTTTGGAGCACAAGAGAGAAGTCATTTTAGTTAGCAGTGTGCTAAGATCATGTACAATTTCCAAAAGTACAATATCCAAAGAAATGTCTGCCACATTACATCAAAGTAGCATAGAGGTATGCCAACATTCTATCCACTGTGCATGCTTTAAATGCAAACAACTTCACCTTACATATGTCACTCTCTCAAAAGTACATAATAACTGGTGAACGCCACCATAAAGAGCACATAGGTATTATTATTGTATGATTTAATTTTGATTGTATGGCTGAAATATTTAAGTCGTAAGCATCAAAACAGTCCTTTTAAATAATTGTTCTGTATTTCCCCCCACAAAACAGTATTTATCAGTGTCAGAGTCTCAAACATGTACAGCACCCCCCCCCCCCATCTTATGATAAAAAGTAAGCCATTTCAAAAATGTGCATTACATTTTGTCAACATAGCAACCAGTGTTATGCTGAAAGATAGGAACATGAAACTAGCCATAATTATTCCTGAGACGTCAACAATAAATTTTACAGTTTGAAAGGGATGGAACAGATGAGGTTCATAAAGGTCAAAGGTCAAAGGGTAAAATATTTGCTTATTGTTTAATATGGAAGAAAGCAAACTTGCTTTGTCATCATTTATTTTTTAATTTCATTGCAAATAAATGAAAAGAAACATTTTCACTGTATATTTCTTTTACTTAATGCAACAGTTTCAAATTTAAGTTGACTTTATTCCTATTCTCTAAGACTTCTAATTTCCCCATAATTAAGGTCACTACTCACACAAACATGCCTCATGGCAAATTATGTAAGCAAGAGCAAATTAAGCATAATTTGCTTATTTTCATGCATAAAATCAATATTAATGTACCATTTTATTCAGAACATCATACATAATGACATGACAATAAGAAAATTAATTGCATAAATTTTTATATTTGTTTTAAGGTGGCGCTCTACAGTTTCATATTTTGCATAGGGTTAGAATTTTAAGGAAAAAGAATTTCCCCGGGTTTCCTCACTGGTTATACTTGGTATTTAAAGAAGGCCTTGTATATCTTAGGTATTGTTCAAAGAACCTTTAATTCCCTTTATTTTGAATATATGATTGATGGGTGTAATATGGGTTATAGAGTATACAGCTTGGCCTTACTCCAGATATGCACCTTTCAAAAAAGTGCTAGCTCCACTTGGTCATTTTCACTTCCTGAACTTCAGAGGTAAATTGTCAAAACAAGAGCCGATAACTTTTTTTTTACATTTTATATATTTGGTAATTCATTCAATGCACTTTCAGAAGCTGGTATTGTCTAGTCTGGCAAAATTCATTTTCCCTATTTTAATAGCTGCTAAGGATAGTGTACTTTAGACAAATTCAGACTGATTTTTGGAGCACAAGGGAGCAGTCATTTTAGTTAGCAGTGTGCTAAGATCATTTACAATTTCCGAAAGTACAATATCCAAAGAAATGTCAGCCACATTACATCAAAGTAGCATAGAGGTATGCCAACATTCTATCCACTGTGCATGCTTTAAATGCAAACAACTTCACCTTACATATGTCACTCTCTCAAAAGTACATAATAACTGGTGAGCGCCACCGTAACCCTATGTCCTGTAGCCATTTTGAATTTCGTGCTAGATACGGCTGTTACCAAATACCGGTAAGAGTCTAAACTGTACGCGGGAGTGTTCCGGAAAGATTCGCATGCATCAAAAATGCACATTTTAATGAACGGGTGACATCTGATCAACAAATCATCCATCAGTATCAACATAAATTTGGAGGTCTGATTTATCGGACTACTTAGCTGCATGCAAGTGTCATTGAATACAGTTAAATCAGATGAAGGTCGTGGATTTAAATAAATATTTTTAAAAAAAACCAACCCCCCCCCCCAAAAAAAACCAGAAAGCTAAATGGTACTGTTATTTCCTGTGACCAAACTTGTATGCAGTTGCCAAACTGTAACAGTGGAACTGGCCAGAAACTCATTGTAAAAGCAAATTTAGAACAATGTTTAGAGGACATTACATAAATATTTCAGCAATGAAGACCTCTAGTGGCTGTACAGCTACCATTACTAATGCCAACACAGAATCTTTTTGTACAACAGATTCATTTATGAAGGCATCGCATGTGTCTCATACGTGACATTTTATACCAAGTAAATGTTGTAAGCTAATGCATTATGATGTAGAAACTCTACACACAGTACATTGAATGATTGACTGAGATGAGAACGCACTCAAATTTAAATACTGGAAAGCAAAGAGGGAGTCTGAGAAATCCTACTTCCATCAGACCAATAACACCTGAATTTGAGTTGGCGATTCTAATCTTTGTTTGTTAAAGAAAATTTTCACTTGTACAGAGATGCTTTTACAAAGCTGATTCTTTGATGTGTTGCTCTGTATTAAACTGGCCATGTTCGTTGCCTTCGTGATATGACGTCACAAGTATATATCTAGCCATAGCAAGAGAGTATGACGACGGTGCTTAGCTACTGCAAATATCCCAGAAAGTCTTTTTGTTCCATTTCATTGACAAGCACATATGAGCAAAACGGGGAACGGGGAGCCTGTTGGCCTTATTTAGAATTCGTCAGAGTCGCTGCACCAGATGAAATCGTGAACAGAGGTTGCATGAGTAATTAATTAGTTTGAATCCTACCAGGAACTGATCGATCAAAATCAATGTGAGGGCAAAATGTTCAATATCATGATGAAGTTGGAAGCATACAGGTAACAGATTGCAAAACAGGTGGCAGCACTGTGCAGCGTTGTAAAGTACTGGGAAATCTTTTATGAAAGAAAACAATGATATTTTGATACACATGAGATGTTGTTGATGAGGAAGATGTCGCTAAATTTTAAAAGCATAGAGCGAGAGGGTCAAAAGCGATTTGAAAATATTATGGAAGCTCAAATTGCTGTTTGAACCTTTAGCTGCTCCCCACAGACAACAATTGCAAAGAAAAAGCATCAGATTGAGGCCTTTGTGTTCTCTCTGCTGTCTCTCTCAAGTTAATTGGGAAATAGGAATCTCTACGAGTTCTTTCGCCATGAGAACTAGGTCTGACAGTTATTATTTTCTCACTTTTGACATTTAGGATCAAGAACACAGTCTGACCTGACATCCCGTTTAGAGAAGCTGACGTTTGTCGAAGAGGATGCTCCCGAAGTTGATGACAGTATATATATATATATATATATATATATATATATATATATATATATATATATATATATATATATATATATAAAATGTAAGTGGCATAGCTAGGGATAGACACAATCAGGTCATCTTGGAGGCCACAACCAGAAAAACATGGGAGTGGTATGAGAGGGTATTTCTGCCCTGAGACAGTGTGCCGGGCAGCTGGGATGTATTCCTTAGGGTAGATTAGATCAGACGGAAGTTTTCAGGTACCTCCCTGAGCATTTCATCATAACAGTGTAACTTAGGGTAAAGAAATGTACTCGTTCTTGATAACTTTGGATGGCATTAGCAACAGGCAAACTCTTCTGATACAGAGTTGCCTCTTACATCGTGAAGGCTATGGGACCTGAAAAAGCCACTTTATTGTTAGACTTTACGGGGCGATACATTAAGGTTTTCTTTGCTGGCAGAGGTAAGAGCCCTGCCTGTGAGTGATAGGGATTTATTTATTGTCGCGTGTATTTATCATATGTATTAATCAATGTTGCTTATACGCAGTTCAAAGTACACGCGTTTTGTTTTTTCAAGGTCAGAAGAATATCAGCTGCCTACTGTCTTAGCAAAGGCAGTCGTCTAGAAGTTTTTTTACTGACATCATGCCCATAATAACTTGGTTGGCACAGTACACTAATGCTACAGGGTAACTTCATTACCACTACATATTTGATGAAAACAATGTTAGTAAATACCTTCTAAAACTTATTACAGACTGGTTGTCATCCTCATTTATTGTCTTCATTGGCCCAAAACCCAAATTAACTAACTAGGATAAGCTTTAGTACTGTTCCAACTTTCATGCTTTTATTCAAAAACCAATGTTTTAATTTTTTGTAACTAAAATTAAATTCCTACTGGACGCCATCTTGAAACTGGTGGACATCTCTATCTGCTTCAAATGGACGTGTATCCAGAATTATCAATTGACCATTTACTGTTATTACGGCAAATGTCGTGCTTTGAATCCTAAACCCCAATTTTTGTCACCATTCTGCAGGACCATGATAACTTGCCGACGGGACTGATAACCAGTTCTGTACGTGCTATACGCCGCTAATATCGGCGAAGTAGATACATGTATTACTTGAAATATTTATTTTTCTTTGTAATAGATTTCAATTTTTTAATGATGGGGTAAAAAAGAGCATTTAAAATAAGTTCAGCAATGATAATCATTCTTTGAAATTCTCAAGTCCAACAGTCGATTACCCCAAAAGAAAGGGGAAAAAAGTTAAAGCCTTTCCCCGCAAAAAAAGCAAAACGATAACATATAATTTCTGCGTCTCTTGCTTTGATAAAAATGAAGACAAAGAATATTTTTAAAATGGGCTTCAAAAAATAGCAGTAGTATACGCGAAGAATAAAAATGGTTTTCGATAAGAAAACAATTACAACGGAATAAAAACTAAAGGCATCTTCAAATTTCACATTCTATTATGTATAATGCACAGATATTATACTCCGTCCCCCGTCCCAAAGAACTACTTACGCTTCATATATAGACAGGTGCTGTTTTCTATTGTAGAAAAAGACAATGCGAGTATTTTTCTTCTTTTACTTGCACAGAACTAAATTTTCTCCTGATTGTTATATGCCATGACGATATTTTTTAAAGATGAACAATACATATATTCTCTCAATACCATCAACAGTCATTGTAGTGGTCAGTTGATAATTTTATTGCTCAGTAATTTAAAAGAAAATTAAAAACAATAAAGTTATATGGATTTCGTTTCTTGATTACGAGGAATATTTTAAGAAAAAAGAATACAGCAAGAAAACTGGTCTTATCCGAATTATTTACAGGCGTGAATTCACAAAAATTACATTTGCTGATTTAATGTTTCTAAAAGTTCGTAACAAAGTTTAAATTTTAAACGAATTCATTCTTTTCTTCTAAAAAGTGACAATCAGACAACAATTTAGTGTAACTAAGTTAAGAAAATCTTTTATTTAGAAAGAGGTGGGGGCTGAAACGAGTCAGGGTCAACACGTATTGGAATGACTTTGGGCGAACTTGTTTCCGTATGAAACGAATCACACTGCCAGTTGGACTTAGATCTTAATTAATAAAATATTTTTATGGTTGATATCGGAAAATCTTGAAGCTGTTATAGAACACAGTAATAACTTATTTTTCCGTATCTAGTTAATTATACAGGACACCAACATTAACAGACAGAAGAATCCCTTAAATGTTGAGTATGGTCCATCGTTGTAAGCCAAAATGTTGTTCAATTTTTCGGTGCATATTTATGATCAGACTGACTACCAGGTATATGTACATCATGTGTGTGATTTGGAGTTTTAACGGAGCTTTAACAATTTTCCAGTCATTTAGCTACTATGTCTGCAGTGTGGCAGTTTATAGTGATGTCTAGCACTGGGGCATCGTGCCGCAGACATGTAACATCATGTCCCACCTGGTCACATTATCTTGACACCAGACCGACAACTCCTAATACTAGCCTCTTAATGCTGAGCGCCAAGTAAGACATTTGCTGGTACCATTTTTACGTATGTGGTATGAATCGGCCGGGGTTAGAACCCGCGACCTCCCGCATCCTAAGCGGACGCTCTAACTACTTAGGTCACTGTAGCGATCATGTGTATTTTATACTTATATGTTCCTCATTAGTTTTAGGTGTCAGATCTTTCAACTAATATTAAAACAGGATTCTAATCGCAGTGGTAAGAAGAAAGCATTAAGGTACATGAAAGCACTTGAATATAAGGTGAACAGAAAATTACATTGGAATGGCGCTAATACAGCTATTAATATTCCCGCTTTGTGACTATCCGACTTTCAAGTAGGAATTTGACGTTCTGGGGAAATATAATAAGTAAAACAGGTCCAACTTGCACATTACTGTATTTCACCCGCGTTTCGCCTCTAGCCAATTGGGAACAACATAGACTGCACACTGCAGTCGAATAGATCTGGTTTATTGCCGTTTGCATGTTTTTGGGCGCGTTGTGAGTAATGACGGAATGGATCAGCATGTTTCAACTAGGTCCATCAAGTACGACTACCAGTGAAGCAAGGCAAAGCTCCATGGTTCCCACATATCATAATACGTATGTGAAGACAACCTGTTTATAAATATCACTTCCAGATGGTGCCCAGGGTAATCTTCAAACTCAGACAGTAGCTCATTAACGGATATACATTTAAACTAATGTTAACATTTCTGTCGAATTTCAGTATTTGATGTTCATTTTACCTTTATATCAGGTAATATAATCCATTGCAGGCTGAATAATATTATTTATGTTTATTCCTGTTTATTTCGTACTGATTATATCGGAGACTGACATACATGTGTTCGATACTGTCCCTGACTTTATCTTAATGCTGATTTTTTATTTTTATTTTTTTACGTGCGGGTTGAAAATAAGATTTGTTCCCAAGTCCCTTTGGGTACCTCTATTATTCGTAATTTAAGTGTATTCAGGAGAGAGAGAGAGAGAGAGAGAGAGAGAGAGAGAGAGAGAGACAGACAGAGACAGAGAGACAGACAAAGAGACAGAGAACACCGTATAAGTCTGCATATCAGTTTAATAGAAGGATTTTTATGAAATACTCAGACTGAATACCTCTTTGACCGTCAAATACATTGACAATCAAGTCTGGTTTTCTTACTGTGTACTTGTTTATCTGCCTATTTGTCTACCTGTAAAAGATTATTTATTTTTCTTTTTAACTTAGGTATCTATGCATACGAAAAATTAAGGATACGGATCAAATATGAGATTATATTATGAATAAAAGTTTGGAAATTACCTACACCATCAGGCCGGTATTCTGGTGGTCGAATATTATATCGGATTAAAAGTAACATATGGTTTCCAGCCGCCTAGACAAAATAAAACAGTGCACATTAGGCTTAGCTTTCTTCAAAACATAGATTAAAAAGATTTCACATCGTTAAAACAGTCAGAATTTCTTATGTTTATATAACTGTCTAATGCATATTTATGAAAGAGCTCAATTTCACAGAGAACTTTTCTTTAATGCATCTCCGTGTCTGACCGTATAGAGTTTGAAAAGAGTACGAAATAATGTCTGGCAAAATTATTAGTGTTCATTCTCATCAGAGGACGCTTTTCTCATTACACAAATTATTGTCTGGATTATAAATCTTGTTTTGCGTACATATGTGTTTAATTATAATATAGTCTGTATGCCTACGCAAGCAATACGTAATAATAGGAAGCAATGAAACGATGAGTCCTTGAGGGGTGTGATTCTCAAAACATTTGTAACGCGGAAATCTTTATATTTTCACAAATTTTAAATTAATCATTCTGAAGGTTAATATTCTACTCATGTTCTAATCATGTTGACGGAAAGGTAATGACTTATATACAAATTTTGGATATATGCATATAGCCATGAGGCAGCATGTCAGTACACACGGCGTGTTGACTGTAAAATGTGACGTATTGGATAGTAGTTGACTAGGTGTTGATCACTACACACTGTATTGGATTATAAGGGTGAGGTATTGGTCACTATACATGGCGTATTGATGGAATAGTGTGGTATTATTCACTACATTCAGTGTGTTGGATAGTATAGTGGGGTATTGGTTGGTAAGGTGCGGGATGCCATTTGGCTCTAAATGGTCCCACAATTTAAACCTAAGATGTAATGTTAATTCCATAGACACCACAAGTTTATATGTAAACCTAAGGGGTAATATTAAGTTTCCGTTTGTCCCTATACCCCCCCCCGTACTTCCCGTTTGTACCCCAAGTAGCTTATTTTTTAAGGTCAACAACTTCTAACAATGTAGCCCAATTTGAGATCAATAACTTCTAATAAAGTAACCTCAATGTTAGATTCTTGTTTGGCCTAGAAACTTTTGACCCTGTTGAACATAGGCGTCCGTCTGAGCCTCGACTGTCATCATCTACTACTGGTGTATGTGGACATGAAAGTGTTGTCATCCATATTAATATATTCCTTTAAAGATCAAAATGCCCAACAATAATGTTTAAACAAGTATATGACTCCCAAACATCACTTTTTATGTAATACAAAATACTGCTGTCATTCATTTATAGCTCCAATTCCATATTTCTACTGCAGCTGTTTTGGTGAGTTCCTCTCCATTTACTTCTTTCATGTAAATTGACAATTTTTTAAATTCCAAAGCAGCGGTTAAATTGTATTTTGCAGAATCACAACTAAAACTTGGCTGCTGCCTTGGAATAAAAAAAAAAATTAAGTTTCTTCAAAAGACCTTCATGATGTAAAAGAAAAACAAGAAATATCAATTTCCTCAAAATACTGTTGCATCAAGAAAGAGAAATTGTTTTGGAAGGAATCATCGATAGGTAAACATATACTGCATTGTGTAATTCTTATAGTTAAAGAAATGTAAGGATGATAAAGATTTAAGAACAGGTTTTGAAGCAATTACAACACGCAATGTTTCCTAGATTCTTGTTCCCTACACTAATTTTGCCAATGTGTCATTTCCATGATGGGGCTATGATTGTTAAGAAGTGGGACACTATTTGGTTTAAGTTTTTCTTTCATTATATTCTATTGTCACCCCTCATCCAATTCACATCATTTTATGAGTGTAACATTTTCAGATCTTACAAATAACCGCGTATCACTCTTTTCCTTTGAGTATGTCCCTGGGATGGGGCCATCTTATTCAGTAACAGAATACCAGAACACTTTTAAGTTAGAGTGTTTTTGTTACTTATATTCTAATACCTCTTCATCCAATTTACACCATTTCAAATTGATAACATCAAAGATCCCAAAAAATGAGCAAAGCCCAGTTTGTTTTCATATTTCTACCGCTACATGTGCAGGATGACTATATTAATATGAATTGCTACAATTTGTCCATCCATTCATCATGAACTGATTATTATTCCATTCTTACAATTGTTATCATTATTTTGTATTATTTTTAATTTCATTCTTAACAGTTCTTAGTTTGCATGATTTTTAAACTTCCTTTCTTGCATCTGTTATCATTATTTTGCAGTTTTGTGACCTGACTGTTTTTGTCAAAAACGATGATACTTAAGTTGTGCAAAAATCACTCAGCCCAGCTCAGGCAAATTAAATCTGGCAGTCATTTTTAATGCATATTGACTAAGATGACCGGAGCAGATTTCCTTGCAAGGGAAAAGAATGTTGCAGCTTATTAAGCTTGTGAGAAGTTTGTTGCTAGTGAAGACATGAAAATCATATTCTTCTTTCCAGATTTAGCCACTGATTCCCATTTAGAAATAAGGCTTGAAGAAAGACAGTACAATGCTAAACTGACAATCTCGTCTGATAGTACATATTCACTGGAACTAACAAAACCATCCCTGAATGTCAGCATAGAAATGAAGATCGAAATA
>JAECUM010046818.1:0-12524 GCA_016617855.1 Megalonaias nervosa | reverse complement strand
ATATATATATATATATTGTTAGGTATATGTAATTTATTTACTTCTATGTTAGTTTTAAATTCTTTTTATTTTATTTTTGTTTCATTATATTTTATTATAATGATAATTTTCATTGGATTTGAATCTCTTTTCGGAAAATTCACATGACCTGATTAAAACGTAAATATTGCTTTATCACTATTTTTGGCTCACATTGGTTGAGACGTTTTTGTAAACACTAAGTGAAAATGATTGGCTATTACCAAGGTCATGTTCGGCCTACTTGTTAGTCTGAATAAACAACGTTTTATTTTTAAATTTATTTTCCATTGTGGGAATTTGATTCTTAGATAGGGCTATTCTAAGTTACGTGCTGAATGGCATTTTTTTTTATTGTGCTGTTCATATTAGTGATCACTTAGCCAGTCACGTGAGCCACCATGTGATCTAAAATCGCGGCTTTAAACAGACACTCTTTAATAGATTTCGGCAGTCGTATTTTAAACCTTGAAGGCTCAAGAGGTTTTACTTGTTGTTGCCAGCTTGTTCTGAAGTTCATCTATTTTTTGGGGGGATTTAATTATTCATATTCTCTACAAAACAAAACAAATGCTCTTTTTTATAAAATTTCTGGGACAAAGATAGTCAGTGGAAATTTACTCTGGAATTCTCAACAGAACATTATAAACTGTGTTTCAACTAGGAACTGTTGCCATCAGTACAACGACCTCATCAGACGTCATCGCCTTCCATATTAGAACTTCATAGAGATTCGAACCTGAATTCAATTAGAACTTTTTAGTGATAGGACTTATATTTTTCAATTCTAGGATTAATTTTGCATTATTTTCACAAACCGTAAGTCCTATTGCATATTTTTATCGTGTTTTCTAGGGAAATAAATTATTTTGTTAAAATTTACAAAGCATGTTGACCTTACTCTTTTCTTTTGTTACATTTGTATGGGCCTACACGTAACAAAGGAAAATTGGGGATCTCCTCTTGGTATGTATGAATTTTGGCTAAAATATTTCAGAAAATTGTTTCTTAAAATTTAAATTCCCCTACTTTTTAAATCCCAAGTACTATTGTACATTTTGTTTGAAATCTTTAGTGAAAACAACAGGCTTTTTTTCACAATGTCATCAAAAGTGGAGACTGTTCTTTCTAGTCCTACTAAAGAGCAGTTGGACAGTCTGAAAAAAGATGAGTTCCTTAAACTTGCCAGAAAATATGATCTTTCTGAGGCAAAATCTTCCTTGATGAAGCAAGAAATTAAAAGTATTTTGATTTTGGTAGAGAAGAATGTTTTCGATAAACGTGTTTTGGCTTCGGTCAGTTGGTCTGTATCAGACTCTGACATAAAAGTAATGGAATTAAAAATGAAATTCAAGATGGAATTAGAATTAAGGGAGCTTGAACTTCAGAAAGAAAAAGAACAAGTGTTATTAGAAAAAGAGGAGAGAGAGAAACAATTGCAGTTGCAATTAGAAGAGAAGCAATTGCAATTGCAATCTGAAAAATAGGAGAGAGAGACACGAAAGAGAGAATGATAAACAAATGAAATTGCAATTTGAGAGAGAGAGAGAGAGAGAGAGAGAGAGAGAGAGAGAGAGAGAGAGAGAGAGAGAGAGAGGGAGGTCACTTTCACTTCTAGTTTGGATCAATCCTCTTTTAACTACCCATTCTCTTTTATCTAACCAGGGTGATAAACAACAATCACAGTGATCCTCTTTTGACTACTCATTCTCTTTTATCTAACCATGGTGATAACCGACAATCACTTGTCGTCGAACAGGAAAAAGATCCTGAGATCTCCTGTTTGTTTCAGAGGGCCATTAGTAAAACTGAAGCCACTGACGTACCTGTCTGTTATTTCATTAAAAATGGAATTTTTATGAGAAAATGGAGACCTCCAGAGGTACCTGCTGGTGATAAGTGGTCCGTGAACTATCAGATTGTAGTTCCAAAATCTTACAGACAGGAGATACTTAGTTTCGCCCAGGAAACTCCTCTGAGATTTAGAGATTAATAAAACTTATCAGAAGATCTCGACTCACTTTTATTGGCCAAAACTCAAAAGCGATGTTTGTAAATTTTGTAGATCTTGTTATACTTGTCAAATGGTAGGAAAACCCAATCAGAAGATACCTAAGGCTCATATGCAACCTATTTCTGCATTTGACGAACCATGTAGCAGAATTATGGTAGATTGTGTTGGTTCCTTACCTAAGACCAAGTCAGGCAACCAATATTTGTTCACCATTAGGTGAGTCAACAAGGTTCCCAGAGGCAATTCCTTTGAGGAATATTAAAACAAAAACCATAGTAAAAGCTTTGATAAAGTTTTTTTTTTACTCAATCTGGCCTTCCCAAATCTGTCCAATCGGATCAAGGGTCAAATTTATGTCTGGAATTTTCCCGTAAGTTATGCACGAATTAGGCATTTGACAATTTAAATCTTCTGCTTACCACCCTGAGAGCCAAGGGGCTTTCATCAGACTTTGAAGAATATGAAGAATATAATTCGATAATATTGCTTTGATACGAGTAAAGATTGGGATGAAGGCATTCATTTACTTTTGTTTGTTGTTAGGGAGTCCGTTCAAGAATCTTTAGGATTCAGTCCTTTTGATCTAGTTTTCGGACATACTGTGCATGGACCATTGAAGTTGTTGAAAAGAGAAACTTCTTTCTAATGAAGATACTGAACTCAACCTTCTTGATCATGTTTATGATTTTAAGTATAAGTTGTCAAAGGTTTGTGAGGTCGCAGAGCACATATGCACTCTACTCAGTTAAAAATGAAATCAAGGTATGATAAAAACTCAAGGGATAGGAGTTTCAGCCTGGTGATAGAGTTCTATCTCTCTTGCCCATTCCACAAAATCCCCTTCAGCCAAGTATTATGGTCCATACACGGTTGAAGAGAAAGTAAATGAATTAAATTACATCATAAATACTCCTGGGAGGCGAAAACAAAAACAACTTTGCCACATTAACACGTTAAAGGAGTATATTGAACGAGATAGCTAGGTAAATTATGCAATTAATTTAGTTGTACCTGTCCCACAAAGTGAGGATTCAAGTGAAGAAAGTCAATCGGACACTGTTGATCTTGAAGCAGCAAATCTTCGGAATTCGGAAATTATGAAAAATCTGGACCAGAAACTTTTACATTTGCAACAACAAGAGAAGAATGAACTTAAGCAGTTATTATTCGAATATGAGCACTTGTTTCCCGATATTCCTACAAGAACAAACACAATTTTTCATGACGTTGAAATTGTAGATTCAAAACCTGTGAAACAACACCCATACAGGACGATCCCTCTCAAACAGGAATACTTAAAAAAGGAAATTCAGTATTTGCTGGAGAACGATTTCATAGGGCCCAGATCAAACTGTCCGTATGTGCACTGATTATAGGAAGGTGAACAGTGTGACAAAAACAGATTCATTTCCATTACCAAGAATCGATGACTGTATCGATAAAATTGGTAATGCCAAGTACATCACCAAATTTGACCTTCTGAAAGGAGTTTGGCAAATTCCACTTATGGAAAGAGCAAAGGAAATTTCGGCATTTGTGACTCCAGATGGACTTTATCAATGTAAAGTAATGCCGTTTTTGTGATGAAGGGTTACCCAAGTACTTTTCAATGCTTGATGAATATGATTACATTTGATCTAGATAATTGTGATGCTTACGTCGATGATGTCATCATCTAAAACGACACCTGGAAAGAACATCTAGCCTCGATTCGGAAATTCTTTGACAAACTCACTGATGCAAATTTGATAATCAATTTATCTAAAAGTGAGTTTTGCCGTGCTTGTGTGACATTTCTAGAACATATTGTGGGACATAGTCAAGTTAAACCTATAAATGCTAAGGTCAAGGCTATCTCTGAATTCCCTGTGCCTGTCAGAAAAAGCAGCTGATGAGATTTTTGGGTATGGCTGGATACTATCGGAAATTTTGTTCCAATTTTTCTAATATTGCTGAACCCCTGACAAACTTGTTAGGTAAGAAAAACAAGTTTCTTTGAACTGAAAAATGTCAGGAGGCTTTTGATAGGTTAAAAGCCGTACTCAAAAGTGCGCCGCTTTTTACAGCTCTAAATTTCAATCAATCTTTTAAACTATCTGCTGATGCAAGTGATGTTGGGGTTGGAGCAGTATTGATTCAGGAAGATAGAGATGGTGTTGATCATCCAGTGTGATATTTCTCTAAGAAATTAAATTCACAGCAAAGAAAGTACTCAACATTCGAGAAGGAATATTTGGCTTTAATATTGGAATTACAGCATTTTGAAGTTTACATTAGTTCAGCTCCTTCTCTGGTTTTTACTTTCAACGACAAGATGAAAACTGAAAATCAAAGGTTATTAAGGTGGAGTTTGTTTTTACAAGAATATAATCTTGACATCAGGCACATCAAAGGAAAATATCATAAAATTGCAGGTGCACTTTCCCGTGTATAGAAATATTATTTCATGTACACTTTGTATAATTTTCTTATGTAATTTTATTTTAGCTCATGTATAATTTACATATGGTAAAAAGAAAGGTTTATTACATAAATCTTTCTTTTTCTCTATGGGGGGAAGTGTTACGAATATGTAATTAAATTACTTGTGTTTTAGTTTTAAATTATTTTTTATTTTAATTTTGTTTCATTACATTTTATTGTAATGATAAATTTCATTGGATTTAAATCTTATTTTCGGAAAATTCTCTTGACCTGATTAGAACGTAATGGTTGCTTTATCACTATTTTTAGCTCACCTTGGTTGAGACGCTTGTAAACATTGAATGAAAATGATTGGCTATTACCAAGGTCATGTTCGGCCCACGTGTTAGCTGAGTTGTAAACAGCCTTTCTTTTTTAATTTATTTCCATGTGAGAATCTGATTCTTAGATAGGGCTATTCTTGCCTACGTGATAATTGGCATTTATTTACTGCGCTGTTCAAGTTAGTGTTCACGTAGCCCCGTCATGTGAGCCACCATGTGATCGGAAATCGTGGGTTAAAACAGACGCTCTCTAGTAGATTTATCAGTCGCATCATACACCTTGAAGAGCTCTAGGTGTTTTTCTATTGTTGATGCCAGTTTGTTCTGAAGTTCATCTATTTTTGGGGATTTAATAATTCATATTCTCTGGAAAACAAAACAAGTGTTTTTCTTTATACAAATTCTGGGACAAAGACATTTAGTGAAAATTTGTTCTGGAATTCTAAACAGAACATTATAAATTGTGTTTCAACGAGAAACTGTTACAATCAGTACAACTACCTAATCTGACGTCATCGTCTTCCATATTGGAACTTCATAGAGATTCGAACCTGGATTCAATTAGAACTGTTTAGTGATAGAACAACTATTTTTCAATTCTAGGACTAATGTTTTGATTATTTTTACAAACCTTGAAGTCCTAATTCACATTTTTTTCTTGTTTTCTAGGGAAATAAATTATTTTGTTAAAATTTACAAAGCTTGTTGACTTCACTCTTTTATTTCGTTACATTTGTACGAGCCTACACGTAACAATATATATATATATATATATATATATATATATATATATACTATATATATATATATATATATATATATACACTATCTTTATACCGCATATATATATATATATATATATATATATATATATATATATATATATATAATCTGCTAGCTAGTAAAATAAAGTAAGACACATGCCAATTTTAAAGGGGTACGTGATCAGAACAAACCAGAAACGACGGTCTGGTTTCCAACACAAACGGTTAGGCTGTAGCGTTAGAGAAAGAAAAAAAAATACAAAAGCCTCCCAAAAGTTGACAATATAAAACTCACACATCAGAAATCTCGTCATAATGGCTCACAAAGGGTACAATGAGACCGCAATTGTACTGTAGATGGAAAAACCGATGACCTGTTTTATCACGTTATTATCGAAAATTCTATACCGCAAGGAATAGAGTTCAAACTGACGGCACGAGAACAAATGCTAGAGACTAATTAAACAGACTGTATAAACGAGATACATATACATGCATTTAACGAGATGCATTTTACCATACAATATGTGAATGTTAGCTTCATTGTCAGTCCTCCGCGCTTCTCATTTCTTCGAACGAAGTATATTTTGACTCACTAAGTGTTGTAGGAAATAGCGCTTATATCAGGCCCTGGGAACGTATAACCTCCCATAGGGGCCCACAGGAAAATCATCCGCATAACCTGGTGGGCAAGTTAGACACTAGCATAATAAGGGGTTGTAGACTTTAATAACTTGCTTGTAAGGAATGCTACATAATTATAATGTGATATTTAACCTTGTGTAAATCAATTTATCATATTGGTAAAATGCCCTAAGTTGGTAGTACTTATTATAGTAGAACTAGAGAATAGAATACAACAAATAGTTTTAAAAAATTGGACTCCAGGGCTGATTCATACTGTGTAAAAAAAGACACACACATAGCATAAATTGAACTTTTACCGAAACAACGAGGTGACAGTAGCGTTAAAATTCACGAGGCTATTATATACAATGCTAAACTTGCATGTGCTAATGAACAACCTTCAAGCAGGACATAGAGGTCACAGGAAATGCTTTTGACCCAAACCGATTTCAACGCATATTCTAAAGTAATGTTTTTGCTATTTTGTTTTTGTTTCTTTTGTGGGGTATGGTATTTTTTCATGATAGCAAAAATAACTTTTTGTAAGAACACTGTTTTCACTAAGAAAAAGTGTCCGATATTAGGGAAATAGGCAAGAGTTTGAAGCTGCCCAAATATTTACGCATTGGATAAAGGGAAAACCATTACCTTTTAAACTATTCCTTTATAAAGAAAAGTCGCATGATCTGCAAAAGTGTGATGAGACAGATTAAAGACATGAGAATAAAAGACATGATCCTGTTCAGTCTATGGAGTGTCTCTTTTTCAACCATTTAATAGAGCAACCTTTGACATGATCATACCTGTATCATTTAAGTTTAATGGCGACGGCCCTGTTAATATAATTGAATTTAAAAATAATTCATAATATTAATATAACAAGTTATTTGGTATTGTTCTGCCTGGTTATCAATTTGAACAAATATCAATGTCAAGTTTATTTATGGTATCAGTGGTAATGTCCTGTGAATCATAATGGAAGGAACAAGATCATGCAACCATTTGTTAACTTGCTCGTCTTTAAAATGACAATATTTATTAGGCTTAGTTGTAAAAAAGAATGTAACAGTCCAGTCAACAACTTTAATACAGTTGTCAAGTATTCAGGCTCGTTGACGGAGCAAAGAACGATTAGTGGAGGCGATTATTACCTACTCCATCGAGGCTTCTCTGAAGTAGTAGTTCCTCGCTCTCTTGTTAAAACCTTAACGATATGACGTAATATATCAAAACAATTTCTAAAATCATATGAGTGATGATTGTCATTGAGCAACGTTTGGAGCAAAGCAAAGGAACCTGCCATTCGCTGACTTGGATGATGGAATAATAATTGGATCAATAATATATAGTGTCGAAAAATTATGCACGTTGGATATCTTTATAACTTTGGTTAATGTCGGATTGGTGGAGGGGGCACTGCCATTATGCAGCATATCTCAATCCCAGGTAGAGAGCGTTACTCCCCTTACACACAAACACACATACACACACGTATAATCGTTCACAAGTGAGACCCATCTTCTGACCTTAACATGTCCAAACAAATATGTATGCTCCCCTTATTTCAAACTTACAGACAGTTATGATTATTTGTCAGTTGGGTTTTAGTCTTAATCATTCCTGTATTACGCTCCTGATTAAATATGCTGAGCTGAGTTTCCTTATTGCTTACTTCTTGCCTCTGTTGTTGGGGTTTTTAAATGACATTGTAATAAAGTGAACACTGCCCCTATTATTAGTATTGCTGTTGATGTGGTGCGGGTGATGGTGTGGATGATTTCATTGGTCATACTCCCTCAATAATTATGCATTTGCATCCATTGTTACAACATTTTGAAAGAGTTTATGAATGAAATTCATATTGTAGTTTTAATGTAATTAAAAAACGGAGAAAATCTCGAATTTCGCATTAAAAGAAATGAAATTTCATTATGGTTTTCAAATATATTTAAATTCAACGCCTATTTATCACATCTCGTTGAAACATATACACGTATTTAAATATCCATGTCTTCATCTAAATATACGATCCACTAATGTATTCTATCAATTCTATCATAAAGTTGACCATATGTTTCCTTCATAAAGAAATCTTCAATATAAATTGTTATCTAAAGTTGGTTGAAAAAAAACAAAATTCACATTTCTCATTTCTGTTAAGAGATCAATTAGGAAGGTGTAGAACACCTTTAAGGTGATCATTGGACCATACACACATATTATATATTTGGGGTTGGTATATTTCTTGTTGCTTGAGGTTGAAACTATATATGGTTGTATCTATATGAAACGTTGGCCTTGTTCTCCTAACGCGGATACAAAACGATACTGTCCATCTGTATATAGTTACGTATCCTCTTAATTAACCAATTAAAAATAAAGGTGGTTGTAATTTGCTTGTTATTATATAGCACAATATTCTGTCATTGCGCCCAAAGGATTGGTTAGCATCTGCATTGACCAAGTTTCTTTCCAAAAGAAAACAGGTGATCTAAAGTAACACGCATTACATTTTATAAACGCTTATTATTTCATCTCTTCAACATCAACACTGTTTACTGTTAATAGCTACATGTAAGTCAAATCAAAAAAATTGTAAATTAATATTGCAAAGGTGGCGTAAATGTCTGAAAATATATTCATTTATAGTAGCAATAATTAGCTGCAGTCATAATATTTCAACATGATTAGCAATAGGATCAAAGATACTGCTAATGATAAAACCAGCCTTTCTGTAGAGTGCGGGAGTTTGATTAGAACTGAAACCCATACTATGTCGTGTAATGATCAACTCATCTTCGACCTTAACATACAATTCAATTACTTTACATCAAGCACCATACTATCTTCCAAATGGGGGAATGTACCTGCATATCTTAATCATTCAATTTGGCATCCATAAAAACTCTGTACGGTTAGAGGAATTTCTATGACTGGACGATCTTCGTTTCTCCTACGGCAATAAATATAAACTACAATGTTTCTATAACGCGCAAACCAACACCAGTGTGGTATATCAGACTTAATAAATGTCACAGTCTGATCTATTTTCAGTATGATATATTCCAGAAAGGAATCGATTTACAAACGTACCAGATGTCGTTCCATCACCGATTAAAGATAAAAAAGGATTTATGAAAATCCAGGAGTAGATATCAAAGCTAAACTCGACGTATGACGTAATCGCTTATAATTACAAGCAGACAGTTGACGAGTATGCCTATTCTGGTACCACAAAGAAACGCAGTGGTTGCATATTTTACTGCACTGAGTGGAAAATAGCCTTAAATACTGGTGCCAAAACACCAGTTCTTTTTGTTGTTGTTTTAAGGTTTAACGCCACTTTCGACTAATATAACTGGTGGAGGAAGTATTCGAGAAAACCACGGAAAGAACCACAGACCCATGGAAAGCAACTGGCAAGTTTCTCACATACCACCATGTGGTATCCTGCATCGAATCCACACGGACAGAGGTCAGTTGGCAGCGATCGGTAAAGGTGAGCGCTTTAGATAACTCTGCCATCCGGGACCTCTTAAAAACCAGTGACAGCAGTACACAAGTTTAAAAGGCATTTTACCCCATCTTATCGTATCTCTTCGCACAATATGAAGTGACTGAGACTAGCTAAATTGAAATCAAAAGTCCATTTATAGGAGGAAAGGAAAACATGTAATAACGAACATTGGTAATTTCTTTACACCTGCTTAGACCTACTTTATTACAACTTTTGATTCTACTGGAATTGCTTTAAAGTTTTCAAGAGGATATATAGTTTGACATATACAGTACTTAATATATTGTGCTTTCAAAAAGGAAATCTTCGTTTGGAGTAATCAGTAGAACAAGCAGCATAGACCCCGATCAGCAGGTGCATTATGTAAGACAGATAAGAATCTTTGTTATTTGCAGATGCACTAGACGTATCAGCGAGCATATACGGTAAGCAACTGTTTGTGTAACTGTTTGTGTACTCTAATTAAGAATTGGCGGCATGACAGATTCACTATGTTTCTCTTCAAAATTTGTCTCTTTGTATTTACCAGTCAGATGTACAACGCATGAGAATACAGATACCGATTACAATAAGTCGTTCTTTATATGTATTATACGGTACAAAGCCTAGCATAATTTCGTCAGTTAAATGTATTCATCTCCGAAGTGCTTGAGTTAAATGACTATATATTTCATTTAGATGCTTTTCGGGTATCTGGAAGGAACATACTAAGTACTAAAAAGGTTGGTCTTTCTTTAGTGTATGTGTGCAATTGATAGGTAATACAACACATTTTAAGACATTATAAACTTTTGAAATAGCGTTCTATTAATTACAAACGTAGAACTACTGGCAGATTAATATGTCGTAGCATTGCATGATGTGTGTTAGCCGTTAAATCTGTGAGTCAGCTTCACACACACACACACACACACACACACACACACACATATATATATATATATATATATATATATATATATATATATATATATATATATATATATATATATATACACACACACACGCACTTGTGCTCAGCACGTATATTCATATTAGGTGGATTCAGGTTTTCAATTGCAGCTTTGGGCACTTGCGACATAAACGGTCACTGAGACACACTAGTAATATTTTCATTTGTATTTCGGTGGCCTTAGTGTGGTAGTTGCCTTGATTATAATTAAACGATGTATAAACATAAAAACAGGTTTTCTAAAATAAACACTTGCCAGTATATTCCCGTGGGTCGGTGGTTCTTCCTGGTACAAATGGTCTTAAATCCACTATAGCAACACAACAGCTTTAGTCAGTCCTGTTTTATGATTTCAAGATTATGCAGAATATAGCTGTATGAGTCTGATACGTATCTTCATTATATCAATAAGGGGCCTTATTCGGAAGATAGTTGTAAAAATAAATTTAAGAATAAAGCAGACATAGGCTGGTTTGTCCACCGAATGTATCTATTGTGTACCTAAGGTTTCTCTCATAATGCTAGAATGACATACTGTAGAAGCACATGGGGTCCTTTTACGGAAGTTAAGTATTATCGATGGAGCAGCCATTGTTTAATATGACTCTTGACCATCATGAATATATTTTAATAAATGTTCAGATCTATCTATCTATCTAGTATCTATCAATCTATCGATCTATCTATTTATCTATATCTATCTATCTATCTATTTATCTATCTATCCCTACTAGCTGAGTTATTATTACTCAAGAGAAGCTACTCTACTCTGGGCAACAGGAGTGGTTGTTTTGCCCGAATGTTCATTCTATTGTTTACGTGCTTGCAGCAAAGTCTGAATGTGAATTAATCTTAGAGGGAGTAACAGATTCATGCCATTGTGACCAAGTTTTCAATCTTGAGAAACTTTATTTTATTTTGTCAGTGTTTAGCGTAGAGTATTACGTAACTTTTTAAAGTCTGTTTTATCTGGGCGCATCTACACTACATACACAATCTATATATGATGACTACGGCTTCTAAAATATGTCAGAACTGGTATAAACCTAACAACTAGCTTACCTACTACAGCAGAACAACTTGATAACTGCCTGCGTTCATTGCGCGACAAACATGCCCCAGCAACCAAGTGCAGAGTAGCAATTCGGAAGTGTTCTCCGTGGTATAGCAGTGTTAGGGACCAGCTTCGCACTGCTAAAAGAGACCGCCGTAAAGCTGAGAGGCTTTGGCTTTCCACCAGACTCACTATTCATAAGCAGATCTATGATGCCGCTAAGAAGGATGTCACAAACATAGTCCATGCAGCGAAATCAGCCCACTACAGTACTAAGATCACGGAAAGTTCCAGCTGCAAAGAGCTATTTGAGAATACTAACAAGCTAATGTCAAGGAACAAATGTACACCACTTCCAGCTACCTTCTCTCTAGTCGACCTTCCGGACCTGTTTGCAAATTTCTTCCGTGACAAAGTACAAACCATCAGAGATAAGCTTGACAACACAATTTCAGTTGACTCGTCCTCACCATACAGTTGCGATACAGAATTTCAGCGGCAACCATTAGCAGCATTTGAACCTGTCTCTATGGATTTAGTACGTACAATCGTGATGAAGAGTGCACCAAAGTCATGTGAACTGGATCCGATTCCGACGTCACTGCTGCTAGAGTGCTTGGATCCAATATTGCCTTCAGTAACTGATGTTATTAATACCTCTCTCTTATGTGGGGAATTCCCATCATTTTACAAAACTGCCATTGTAAAGCCTCTGCTGAAGAAACCAACACTCGACCATAATGATTTAAAGAACTACCGCCCAGTTTATAATCTCCCATTCATGTAAAAAATCTTAGAAAAGTTGTTCTATCCCAACTTGTATCTCATCAG
>JAECUM010046817.1:0-27783 GCA_016617855.1 Megalonaias nervosa | reverse complement strand
GAATATGCACTCTATAAAACCTATTGTTCATCCTACCTGACCCCACAGAATATGCACTCTATAAAACCTATTGTTCATCCTACCTGACCCCACAGAATATGCACTCTATAAAACCTATTGTTCATCCTACCTGACCCCACAGAATATGCACTCTATAAAACCTAATACTCATTCTGACTAATCCTACCGAATATGCTTTTTAACTACCAAAAAGTAGTAATTGTGTAGGTTGGAATATGGTCTATTGATAGTGAAAAGGTTGCAGTAGACTTCATGAGTAAACTTTGCACTACAAAACTTCGCTTGCCTGATGTTGCATCGATATTTTCAGCAGAAATCAGGGCAATAGGTCTTGCCTTGAAATATATGAAAACCAAAAACATTTAAACTCTATTATCATATCCAAATCACTCTCAGTACTTCGATCACTCCACAACAGGGAGTTGGAGAACCCATTTTTGACAATTCTCATTAAAAAGACAAAGCTGTGTACCTCTCACAGTATAGTATACGGTAAGTTACCCCAGTCGGTACTTAAGGTAATGAAAGACCAAATCGCGCTGCCAAATAGCCCTACAACCATCTGATTTTAAAGCTGGCATAAAACATAGCCTTATTTTTTAAGTGGCAGGCACCAGGGAATCATGCTGTCAAAAACAACCTCCATGTGGCCCTCTTCCTACAGAATCATCCTCAAGGACGAGGTAGTCGTCGCATAAATTAGAACTGGTAATACCTGTGTAACCCGCTCCTAAGTATTCAGTGGTGAAGACCTACCTGAGGTGCGTTTCTTGCAACGAACCCTTTACTGTGAAACACTTTCTGATAGATTCGTTCGATGTCCAGATAATGCGATCGTTACTACCATGTTCAGCACATGAAAGAGCTTTTTGATGCAGTAAATAAGTCTTGTATTTTACATGTCTTAAAGGAAGTTTACATTAATTCTAAAATATAGCTTGTGAGTAAACCCTATTTACTTTGACTGTTTTTAACCAGCATGTGTACAGTCAATCTCCCTAAATTTATCATCTATCGTCATATTACCATTCTGCACATCATTTGCATTCCCCTTTGATCGGGAACCTTCATATATTATCCTCACCATCTCAATGTTTTTTGTTATGTGTTCTTTGATCGCTAGTTGATAATGAGCCATTTTTCAAACGTAAATCATTTCTCATATAACCTTTCTTTGTGGAGCTATATAGCCTTACAGTGGTGGTGCACCTTAAAACCACAACAAATAAATGAATCAATCAGTACTAATGACAAATAAAAACTAGAACTCAAGTAAACGTCTGAATGGATAAAAGGAAAACTTGGGAGAACCGGGAAAAGCCTTTACTCTATCTAACGCGTACATGCAGAGTCTATGCCGAGTCGCGCCCTCAAGCCAATTGTAATGCAGACCGTCACATTTACATTACTGTACCATGCGGTATGGAATTCGCACTCCATCTCCAGGACAAAGATGGTTTAAATATTAACCTATAGGGATAAATAAGGTTGCCTCGCTGATGGAGAGTTGTTGTTGTTGTTGTTGTAGGGTTTAAAGCCATTTTTCAGCACACGATAGGCTATACATGGCGGCCAGTATTAATGGTGGAGAAAGAACCCGGGAAAACCCCGGAAAGAACCACCGACCCACGAGAAGCTACTGGCAAGCCTTCTCACGTACCCACATTGGCCGAATCCGAGACTCGAACCCACGCAGACAGAGATGAGATGGCAGGGATCCGTTACGGATAACGCTTTAGACCACTAGGCCACTCGGGACCCCCGCTTATGGAGAGAATCATCGTCTAATACTAGTCTCTCGACTGAAAAAAAAAAATTATCAACAAAGATCAAACAACTGAAATGCTGATTTTTTTTTCTTCTGCCGTGTCAAATATTGTATCTGTGGTGAACATCCATTATGGAATCTACACACTTTTTGATGGAAACGTTGCAAGCAGTCTCATTAAAATATGGCGCTACAACTACTCCAGCTGACCTTAGTTAACTTTATTACATCACACAGGAATTTCCATCAGAGATCCAGTGTTGAAAAATTATGTCCATATCAAATTTTCTATCTATTGGGAGTTCATTTAATATTTGAATTGTCATTTGTAAACAATATTCTACTTTGAAATCTTATTGTCGAATTGTGCATTGTTGTTACAATTCGCGTCTGGGACAATTTTTCACGCGATAGGATTTAAAGGTATAGTGTCTGAACCAGATTGAAATGAACTACCGAAAAATGTTAGTTATTCATTATGTCTGGACTATTTCCATTCTAAATAATACAATTACAATTTGATAAACAGAATCTCATACGATAATGATTTAATATTGAATTTATGAGACTCGGTGAATAATTTCCAGCCTTTTGCAAGCCTTGGCTGATGAAAAGAGGAAAAGAAAAACACCTTTATCTTGTACTTTATATACGGTACATTTGACAGAATTCGAACATCTTCAACTTACCTTTGTCTTACAGTTATTCGTGTTTACGTTTGTCTGGAAAGATTTGTCCCTCTAATTTGTGGGCAATTCTTTATACGCTTGTTTACATTTTCATCAGTTATCGTTTATGTTATAGTACTTCATATTTACATTTATTTAGAAGGGTTCATCTTCCTAAAGATTTTATATAATTCTTTATATTTACATTTTTGGAACTTTGCCTTTAATCGGCACCATACTGCCATTATTGTGCTGACGTGCCAGTAACCTAATACATACATACATTCTTACATACATACATACATACAGTGTGCAGCCACCTAAGCTGCATCTACTGATGCAAGACTACAGTACATGTCAATCAGAACACCTCATTGCATTTCTACGAAATTTAATTTGACACTACTTAGATGAAATGATACCGTGTAAGAAGAGAGAAATCGCCGGAAAATGACAGAGAACTTAGCCACATGCCAAGGCACACTTGGCAAGCTAGAAGCATGTGAGAAGCATTATGATACCTCTGTGATATAATTTGTTGTTGTTGTTGTTGTTGTGGGGCTTAACGCCATTTTTCAGCACATGATAGGCTATACATGGCGGCCAGTATTAATGGTGGAGGAAGAAACCGGGAAATCCACGGAAAGAACCACCGACCCACGAGTAGCTACTGGCAAGCTTTCTCACATATCCACATTCGCCGAATCTTAGACTCGAACCAACACAGACAGAAGTGAGATGGCAATGATCCGTAACGGACAGCGCTTTAGACCACTCGGCCCCGATATAATTTGTACAGTTTCAGTATTAAAAGCGTCCCCTTGTAATATTTAACGGGTACACACATGCAAATTTTTTTATAACTACATTCACCCTGTTGTTTCCATGGTGCATTTACTTCTAATATATCATGCTTAAATTACTATCGTAGCAAGCAATAAATTCGCTCCGAAGTTTCTCATGGACTCTGACCTACCTGTGACAAACTACACTTTAACTAACATGCCGTATCGTTTGCTCGGGACGAATATTAACAATTGAAAGAAACTGAAAGATCTCTGCCACTATTATCTGAATATGTCCTTTATTTAAGTGTTGGGTATTTATTTATTTATTTATTTATTTATAACCACTTTGGACATTTTTGTTCTACGCATGAATGGTCGATAAAAACATTGTTTAGCCTGTGCTATCAGAGAAGTGGTTAAACCTGAAAACATAATTAAGAGGTTGCCTCTCAACAAATTAGTACATTGCACAATTTGCACCGTTTGAAAGTAAATGTTTCAACAATCAGTAAAACATAGATGTTAACATTTTATTCATGAAACTGACTCTATATCGGCCTGGTTACCAAAATTATTACTAAATCGTGAGTTCTGAACGATTACATCAAATTGACATTTATCACCAATAATGACAAGTGATATATCTGGAAGTACAAATTGATGGGACAGGAATCTTGGTGTGACTATGGAAGAAAGATCTGAGTTTACTTTGCTTGCAAATATTGTACAAACATGCAAAAAGAAACATTTTTGTAGCTGTAAAAATTTTACTTTAAAATGTTTCAAGTTACATAATCAGGGAGAAGAAATATGCCATCTGAAGCCTTGGTTGCAACATCAACAACCAGAACCCGCATGTTCCATCATGGCCATGATGGCCAGTGTCCAGCTCATTTGCATTACCAGGTTGCAACAGTGCTGCAGTAGTGAGGTATGGAGGAATGATAATACTGTACCAGGAAGTCCGCAATTTACAGTAATCTACTAGGCTAGCTACAACTGCAACCCATACATGGTCCATACGTGCAATCCATACATGGTCCATACGTGCAATCCATACATGGTCCATACATGCAATCTATACATGGTCAGATAAAAATATTTAAATCACAGCAAAATCTGAAGCATACTTCAAGGGAACAGTTGAATCAGCTGGCAGGCAAGGTTTTGAGACCTGATGGGAAAACAAATCAACAGAAAACATTGACATCAATCGAGACATTGTTCATTGGTCTTCTCAGGCTCATTTGAATCTGGCGTGATTCAGATGCTATGGTTCGCCTTATGCGTCAATGTAAGCAATTCACTAGAGGTATTTAAGGCATAGAATTCGCTTTACTTATATTTTTAAGCTGCTGCTCGAAGCAGTAAACGCAAACGTACAAGGGGGGTTGGGGGAATATCGTTGACCGATGATTTTAAATTTGTGCTCAAAGGTTTGCAGCAGACTTTCTAGCTCAAACCCCGAATTCTAGCTCAAATCTTGTGTCAAGGGCTGTCAAATGAAATAACCAAGAAATCGTGTTAAAAGTCAAGTTTTTTTAAACAATTGGTTTCAACCTTTTAAACGACTCAATAGTGAATAATGACTCATCATTAGTTTAAATGAAGATAATGTAGAGGTATTCAAATCGATGCATTGAAAAACAGGCTTAAATTTTAGAGTGAGGAAATAAGGAGGTCCGGAATGCTTAAAAAACAAACAGACATAGCAAAGATCATGACCGTCTCAATGTGACGTTTTCAAGTCCATTTAAACAGAAATGTCTCCCCTACCAACTAGATCCCTATCCACGAAACTGCCTTCAAATTGTAAACGCACAGTCAAAAATACGATGACATTGACTTCCTTGTCTTGCCTTTGTATTAGGCCCTACTCCAACAAAGAACAACTCACAACTATCCATGTAGGGTTGTCGCCAAGGAAAACCAAAAACAAAAGATTCATCTAGATAAATACAATTGCAGGCAAGTTGGGAAGAAGAACTTGCAAAGGTCTTTCGGCCGTACAACACTAACAGACTGTGACACCACCAGAGCATTCTACAAAATCTGTACAAGCACAACTGATAGTCTTGGCTACGCCGATTGATAAAAATTGTATTGTAGCGCGAAAAATCGCGTTGACTTTGTAAGATATACTTTGTGGAGTTGTTGGACAATTAATGAAACAAAAATGCAATATCTGCTACTAGAATTGCAAAACCTGAAGTGAATGTTGTTTTTTTTTCCCCAAAGAAGATACATTCAAGCATAATTTTTCCCCACAGAAGATACATTGAAGTATATTTTTTCCGCATATGTTTTTCTCACAGAATATACATTCAAGCAGAATTTTTCCTACAGAAGGTACATTCAAACAAACTTTCTTTGAACAGTCTACAGGTGTACCATATGGTTCAACAGGGACTTGACTAGACCAGCTTCAGACTATAGTGCACAGTGGCTGGGTCTTAGGAAACAAAGATCAGCTTTAAGTATGATTACCAATTACTCGGCATCACAGAAGGCCTGAGTTCTGACGACTGTGCACCATATATTTTTCCCACATAGAGACCATGGGCACATGGCTTTTGAAGCAAAACTTGCCATAAGTAAAATCTACTTGCCCTAAAGATATTAGACAGGCCCTGGACGAGGACTATCCAATTTTGGAACACTGAAATAGAGTAAAATTTAGGCAACTCTGTTTTTTTTTAAAAAAAATTAAAAATTCTACTTTCTCGTTTTGCGAGCGTACAACATATTCCATACAGGTCTATTGATGACATGATTTTAAGGGAGACACACAGGCCCGGCAATATTTTTGCTTGGGGCCCCGCGCTCATCGCTTGCTGCCTTGGGGCTTGCATGCTGCCTTGGGCTGCGCACATCTTAGGGCCGGGCCTGAAGACACAATACTTATTATGGGACTGTCATTTTGTGATTTATTAGGTTGTCATGCCGATGATAGTAACACTGATCTACACGTACAAAAATGAAACATAATATTGCAAGTTGCTGATTTAGTCGTCTGAAAGACGCGTGTGCCTTACAATGTGTCGCTTTGTTTATTAACAAACAGATTTTGACTTTCGTTGCTATATTTATCCACTGCAATAACTGAAATTGAAAAATAGTGGTGTCTGCATACAAATTATACTCCAAATAAAACAAAGATGTCTTTAGTGCAATTATATTCTGATTTGTAGCCCAAACATTAATGAATTATAACGTGCTTTGCTTGAGTTATGTCGATCTTCGAACGGGCATAATGTGTATTCGTAATTGTTTTCAAGTGTGTTACTTTAGAAACGGTGTAAAATAATGTCACCACTTACCTTCGAGCAAACTAGAGCTGTTAATGTCTTAGTTCTAATATTAGTGCCCCTACCTCCTTCGTCGAATGGGATATTAATTCAATCTTATATCAATGGATGGAGTGGCCGGGTGTGAATTACACCCGGCTTTTTCTTTTGCAGCAGTTTTGCTCATGTTCGTAGCAGTGCATACATACTATTACCGGCCGAAATTTCCTTAATTTATTCCACCTAAAAACAATTACAAGGTCTTACCCAATACGACTCTGACTGTTAAACAATACGAGGGTAATAGACCGTCATTTTGAATAAATTATCAAACTGGACAAGCATGACACACAGACAAAATAAGCTCCATATCATAAAAACGCTCCTGCTTTGTAAAAAGAGACAAAATCTGTTTGGTAACTTGGACTGTAATTTGGTTGCTCCATTAACAACCATATGTTGTAGTCTCTGAAAACTCTGTATGGGTGACTTTTAGGAAATATATAGGCTCTTGTAAAACATTTGAACTTTTTACAATCAAACGATCCTCATATGTCTTTGATATAAGAAATCTAGATTCAAGAACAATTATTTTGTTATATTAAAAAGTTACTCTGCATTTTCATCCTAAAGATTCCGCTTGTTGTCGTCGTTATTGGTCAAGTGTGCGAACATTTTAAAACTTTAGTTACCATGATAAGCAGAGAAATTAACCAGCTTATACCACGAATACAATTTCAACAATACTTATTTTCTGGAAACTGAGACAATGCGCTATATAAATTGGGCCTTGTTCTTAAGTGGAGAGGGGTTCATCCATATGATCCGTTCATATCACCTAGGCTATACTGAATATGTTAACTATTCCTTCGTAATTTCTTGTTTTATTAACTGTAGGTAACTTCCTATTTTTTCATTAATTTCTTTGAATTTCTTTCATCTCCCGATCACAAACTAATAGCTAATATTTGTCAAAACGACCTTCTTTCTGCCTGTTACAATGATACTGTTACACTCAACGGGTCTCATACGAAACGAATTAAACACCTGCATATGCGTGGCTTGATAGTCTATGTTTTTCCCTGTTTCCTGGGACCTCAAGACAACACTCTTTGTCAAGTGAAAGGTTCTTAAGCACGCAAATGCTAAGTAATTTATTTCTAATTACCTACTGACCACACATCACGAAACTCTAATTTCACTTGCGTGTTTTTCTTTTTGCGTGTTTGTATGATTCATCAGCAAACCTTTCTAAGCCGAATATTAGTACTTCACGCCATGCAATACAAAACACGACGCAACACCCAATACCAAGAATGATCCAAAGTATTTAACACGTACACCTAAAACTATTCAGAAATTTCACTGTTAAGAAATGACTCGGGAACTCTCACGGTTGGAACCCTGACCTCTCGTTGACTCCGTGCTAATGCTATAGAGTTATTTACCTTGTGTTAATTGGTAATAGAGGAGGGTGTTGTCATGAGATCACCCACCCCCTTTTACTGATAGAATCAAGTGCCTGTCTGTTGCACGCCTCTAAGGGGGGCCCCGAGTGGCCGAGTGGTCTAAAGCGCTGATCGTTACGGATCACTGCCATCTCACCTCTGTCTGCGTGAGTTCGAGTCCAGGCTCGGCTAACGTGGGTACGTGAGAAAGCCTGCCAGTAGCTTCTCGTGGGTCGGTGGTTCTTCCCGGGGTTTTCCAGGGTTCTTCCTCCACCATTTATACTGGCTTCCATGTATAGCCTATCTTGTGCTGAAAAATGGCGTTAAACCCTATAACAACAACAACAACAACAACAACACGCCTCTAAGCATGAGTTTCAGTGTTTACCTTAATACTACCTCAAGGTGTAACGGAAGTAATATCAATTTCACATGATTAAAAGTGCGGCGTAATTATCGTTTATCTCTGTGTCTGAGAGCTTTGTTTGGTCGCACTGTATACGTGTTGAAAATCTCAGGGAGACTTGGTAGTCAGGCATCAATGGATATTTAATTGCTTCGCTTTTCATTTCCTCAAAGGACATTTTTTTTTACGCCACAGTCGATCGTGAACATATCTTTAAGAGTTCGTATTTTAGCAGAATGTGTTAAATTCGGTGTCCCGACAATTGGAAGCACTTACGCGTGCCTTTGTATGGTAACTGCAAAGATCGAGAGAACAGAACCAGCAACTGTTACTTGTGCATAAAAATATGACTGTTTATTTATGTGATGACGTAAGAAGGGCTGTCCGTCTAAATAGCCCCGTAGTTAAGGAAGCTGGCGGCGTGTTAAAGTTTCTAATACGCCCAATCCCTCATGATGCACGATTCACTTTGTTTGACCAAACACGAGAGAGAATGCACTTTAGAATCGTACCGAAGACATAAATTACTCTGAGGCCTTTATGCGCCATGGACCAAACGTTATAGTTGCAGTCAATCCCAATTCTCAACCACCTGTGTGTTCAGAAATGTAGAACAAGTCCGGTGCGCAAGACGGGGCTACTTGAGACAGGAGTCACGGTAGCTCAGTAGTTACAATCACGGTATGAGGCGCCGTAGCGGACAAAAGCTGGTCCAATGAGAACGTTGTAGTTTAAATTTTAATGTCATATGTCGAGAATTCCAATTTCACATGTTGAATCAAATTATTTGTCCTTAAAGTTCTATTTTATTTTCCAGGTCGAGCTTTTAGATTGTGTTGTTTGAATTACTCAGCAGCGGTTGAAATTTCAATGTCATATGTCGAAAATTCCTAATTCACGTGTTGAATCAAACTGTTTGTGTTGAAAGTTCCATTTTGTATGTCAAGTACTGAGATTTCATTTGTTCAGTTACACAGCGTTTGTTGAAACTTCGATATCCAATGTCGAGTTTATAGATTGCATCTTTTGAATTACACAGCGGTTGTTGAAATATTAAGGTCATACGTCGAGAATTCAAATTTCACATGTTGAATCGAATTGCTTGTCCTTAAAGTTCCATTTTGTTTCTAGATCGAGATTTTAGATCGGATCTGTTGAATTACACAGTAATGATTGAAAGTTCCATCTACATTGTCGAGGTTTTAGATTGTATCTCTTAAATTACACGGAGGTAGTTGAAATTTCATTGTCACATGTCGAGAATTCTTAATTCACGTGTTGAATTAAACTGTTTGTGTTGAGAGTTCCAGTTCATATGCCGAGTATTTAGATTTCATCTGTTGAATTACACAGCGTTGGTTGAAATTTCGATATCCAATGTCGAGCTTTTAGAATATATCTATTGAATTACACAGCGGTTGTTGAAATGTTAAAGTCATATGTCGTGAATTTCAATTCAATTTAACATGTTGATTCACATTCATTGTATTGAAAGTTCCATTTCGTATGTCGAGTTTTCAGATTGTATATTGAATTACAAGGTGGTTGGACCTTTCATTGTGCTTGTCAGAATTGCTATTTTTATAGAGCGAAATGTTATGTTTGTGTTAAAACTTACATTACACGATGAGAATACCCACTTTAGCAATTCAAAATAATATCGAGTAGTAAGCTGTATCATTCGTGTATTCAGTTGTGATGCGTCATTACCTTTTACGCATATACAGTTTAAAAGTTACTATTCACAGGTCGAGAATTACTATGAATTTTCTCGCTAGAGGTCGATCTTGTAAAACGGCGCGTATTACTTTTAAACAAGAAGGCTGCTTGTCGTTGCCGCCGTTTCTCTTATCATGATGAGCGTAAATACGAGTACATCTCTGCTGAAATTATTGATCGTCACGTTTGCTAAGCCCCATCTATAAAGTCATGTATAAGCTATAATCTACCTGTCTTGGGAATATTACCAGGGTCATGTATTTGATGTCTAAAGTTTGCTGCGGGCTAGTGTTGAACTCTTACGCAAGGTTACCCGACCAGCCGGAAAAAGGAATCTTGAATCGGCAAAGGCGATAGATCGCACCATCTAAACAAAGGTTTGTAGTTATCACACCTATGTGTTGAAGCTTGGTCCAAAGATCAAAGGGAAGTCCGCGGGGTGAGCAGGGCGTGTTCTCATCCATCCCCAGCGATATCCAATCGGAATTGAGATAGAGGGTGTGATTACAATTCCAACCCGAAAGATACTTCGGACTTGTAAGAGTAAATTTAGTACTCGCCTAGAGGGATTGCGGATCAATAGGGTTTACTCCGAGAAGAAGCCACTCGCAATTTGGCGGCAAAACTTAGAGGTAGATTCTAAGAAAAGACAAAGCTTCTAAAGGTCAGTAAGATATTTGCTCGATTTTTGCAGAATATTACGGCATCATAATTGTAATTATTTTTAGTATGTATACTTCATTACTAGAATCGTTTAGTACGTAGAATTACCTTTGTAGTGTTTCATTTACATGTGTAGCTGAGAAATGGGCTTGAACTTACGTAGAGAATCATTAGATGCGAGGCGGAATTATGCAGATTGTTAGCTTGTAGTCAGAATTAATTTTGTAATTCGCTATTAGGTTACTTCGTAGTAAACTAGAGCATTTATTAACACGTTATGTTAGAATTTACACATGCATGAATTGTGAATTTGGAATGGTTGAAGTATGTAATATTATTTACTATTGACGTATGCGTATATCAGGGCATTGACATTTTAATATCTGTGTACTTTGTATGAGTTGTAAGGTAAAGAAATGCGTCTAATTATTGTGATATTGCTTAATATAACGGGATTAGGAATATGTATTGATGTTATGGAATTTATTGAGGTATGTATGAGAAGTAATTGATACCGTGCTTTTTATTATGACGTTTGTTTACCATGCAAGAACGTATGGGTATCTCGATGTGAACGAATGCGTGACCGAAGAAATTTAACAGTCGTTATCTCGTTATCTGATGATAGGCTGTGTGTGGTGTGAGATGAGCGGGCTAAGGAAAAGATTGTACCG
Source organism: Megalonaias nervosa (assembly GCA_016617855.1). Classification (NCBI taxonomy): domain Eukaryota; kingdom Metazoa; phylum Mollusca; class Bivalvia; order Unionida; family Unionidae; genus Megalonaias; species Megalonaias nervosa. Next base: position 16,341 of record JAECUM010046817.1, on the reverse strand, counting down.
TTCTTGTATTTTCACAGGAAGCTTTTTAGGGGACACAGAACTTCGGGTTCCATTGAGTCCCGAGTCTTCTACGGAATTGAGGCTGTAGCCGAGACATTTAAAGTCGACTGAAGAGTAGTCGTGGTAGAGAAAGTGGAGGAGGAGGAGAAGGAGTCTAGAGAAAGTGAAGAAGGAGAAGTAGTCTAGAGAAGGTCGAGGAGGAGGAGGAGAACGAATCTGGAGAAAAGTCGAAAAGGAAGGGGAGAAGGAAGTGGGAGAAATAAGAGAGAGAAACGATACAACAGATGAGTACAAATACAAGGACAGGTGGAAATCAATCTCACACTGCTAATCAAGTGATGTAATAGGCTTATTAAGGGGTCCAGCGGAAGGAGTGTAATTGGAAATTTGAGTCATTTGATTATTGAATTTCTATTAAATTGTTATTCATCGAATTTCAACCTTTTTTGCATATTTAACCATCTAACCGTCGGCATTGCTGACTGGGGGCTCGGAGCTTTACATCTATCTTCCGCTAAATTTAACTTCCAACAAATACAGCCTGGGTGGGACTTCTATAATAGTTTAAATAAAACATTCGTAGCAAGCCACGCCAACCATAACATTCTCCACATTAATCTTACTCTTCTTTTGACAAACAGTAGTAATGTGCTGCATGACTTAATTCTATCTTTTTTTAATGACATTAAAATTCTTGCAATTAAGCTGATAAAATGACAAGGCGGGTAAGCTTGAACTCTAAGTTCGGTGACATTCTAACGAATCTAGCAGCCGACACGATTGGAATGGATTCAGCTGCTAGCTTGTTAGATGAGGGCAGAAGGGCAGCAGAGTCAAGCATCAACAGATTAGATCGGTCGTCTGCAAGATCTTGAGCCGCAGGACCCACCACAGTTGAGGACGAAGTGAGGATTTTCTCGAGGTAAACGATGCACGCACGTGTTACAACTGAACTTCTGAAGTGTACGCAATTTTTGTTTGAAGATTATTATTCGGATAGAATTCGAATAATTGTCAATGTTAATAAAGCTATAAAATATTTTTTTAAACAAACTTGTTTTGTATTCTTTTGAGTGACACTCCCCATCCACATTTCTCCCTTCCAAGACATATATTGATACACTGTAAACTCATTCATATAAATGTAATTAGCTAAAAATAAGATTATGCAGGTTATTTCCCCTGTTTATAACCCAAAACCATTCCTATTGATGCTTCCCGATAAGGTCACTAGCAGACGATATTCTGTTTATAACCCAAAACCATTCCTATTGATACTTCCCGATAAGGTCACTAGCAGACGATATTCTGCCCATTTTACCTGGACGATCTGGCTGTTTTTCTATACGTGACCACCAAAACTGAAAATTTTAACAAGCCGAAACTGAAGCAAAATCAAAGTAGAGTCAAGCATCAACAGATTAGACAGATACTAACAGAAAGCCTGATCTGTGTTCTATTTATGTATGTATGTTTTGTAACAGTATCGTCAGATTCAATTAATTTATTTCAACTTCCAAACACCATAAAATCTCAACGGGAAATCTGCCCGCATACCACAAATATGGCTGCTGATGACGTCATTCGGGAAGTACAAGGGACAGTTTTTATGCACAAATTTAATATTTCATACACCTGATTAATATAAAAATTCAAAAAATAAAATAAATTACATGAGTGAGGTCAAAAAGGTCTATAATTTTGGATAGGTGTAATAAAGCAAAACATAGAATATCATTCACTATATAAACTTTGAATGTAGTCATGCAGCTCACTAGTTACAGTTTCTTCAACAAAGCGCAGTAAGATAACTAATGTAAGTAGATATTTCATTGTATTGTCGCTCATCAAAATCAATCAACGGGAATCTTCCATATTTAAAAATAACGCAGTTCTTTTAGTGAAAGCGACCTCTTACGAAGAAGTTCCTAGTAATTCACGAACCATGAATGGTAAGTTTCAAAAACCGTAAAAGCATAAAATGTAACGTGCCTCATAACTGAATACACAAATGACACATCTTAACACTCGATATTATTCTGAATTGTTACAGTAAACATTCTCATCGTGTAATGTAACTCTTAAGACCAACAAGTATTTCACTACATAAATATAGCAAATCTGCCAAAGCAAACTAAAACGTCCAACCATCGCAGATACAATCTAAAAACTCGACATACTAAATGGAACTTTCAGCACAATGAATGTGATTCAAGAAGTGCAGCGTTAAAATTTCAGTCACCGCTGTACACTTCAACAGCTAAAATCTAACAACTCGACATTGGACATAGAAGTTTCAATCGACGCTGTGTAAATTCATCAGATGAAATCTAAATACTCAACACATGAAATAAATTTCCAGCCACCGCTGTTCAATTCAACAGATAAAATCTAAAATCTTGACTTAGACAACGGAATTTTAAGGAAAAACAGTTTGATTCAACATGTGAAATTTGATTTCTCGACATACGACATTGAAATTTCAACTGCAACGTTCTCATTGGAGCAGCTTAGAAAAAAACCTTAAAAAAAATCAGCATTTGACATCCAAGTTTTAACCAACGCTGTGTAATTCAACAGTTGAAATCTAAAACCTCGACGTAACGAATGGAATTTTTAACAGACACATTTAGATTCGATATGTGAACTTGGAATTCTAGACAAAGGACATTAAAATTTCAACCACCGCTGCACAATTCATAACATAAAATATAAAATCTCGACCTAGTCGATGGAACTTTTAGGATACGCAATTTGATTCAACACGTGAAATTGAAATTCTTGACATATGACATTAAAATTTCAACTGCAACGTTCTCATTCGACCAGATCACTGCCATCTCACCTCTGTCTGCGTGGGTTCGAGTCTAGGATTCGGCGAATGTGGATATGTGAGAAAACTTGCCAGTAGCTTCTCGTGGGTCGGTGGTTCTTTCCGGGGATTCCCCGGTTTCTTCCTCCACCATTAATACTGGCCGCCATGTATAGCCTGTCGTGCGCTGAAAAATGGCGTTAAGCCCCACAACAACAACAACAACAACAACTCATTCGACCAGCTATTGTCCGCTAGGGCGCCTCATATCACGGATTCCCTTCGGACAGGATGCGAGTTTTAAAATCCTACCATCAGGTATGACCCGCATCAGCATATTTGATCGAAATTCAATGCCATTGTTGTTTTTCATAAATCTCTGACTGCTCCTTATTTAACCGCTTCCGGTTGAAACAGGTTAAACGAAATCGTCTGCACGCCTAGTTGTATGATACAAGATATCCAGTTACATAAACCACTTATATATACAACTGTGACTATGGCCGCTGTGAACTGGATCAAGCTATAGCTTCAAAACGGATAATTCAAGGGCACCTCTGTTTCGTAAATTTACAAAAATTATATTTCTTAAAACTCTGAACTTCTAGTAAATGTTTAAAGCGGGTGGGGTTGGTATTACTTAATTATGTGCATCGTCTGCATTCAGTAGCAAAGCAAATTATTCTGGGCCATCACCCACCCACCCCCATCAAGACTTAGCTCTGGAGCCCCTCCAAAACAATTTCGAATGTTTGATAGCAATTTTGGGCCCCCTTCAAGCTTCCCCTGCTTGGTCCGGGCCACTGAGAATAACTTTTCGGAGTTTGTTTTAAATTAGTTCTAGTGAATGGATCAAATGCATAAATGACGTTGCCGCCTACGCCAACAGCGAAACGCCTTTTAAAAAGTAATAGCTATGTATTGCTTGTGCTTTGCGTGCAAGAAATTACTCAGGAGGACATAAATTACATAATGCTATGATAATTTGAAAACCTCTTGTATCCTTAAGTTAAGTCACTTGTACAAGTTGTGATATTTTAATGTCCGTCATTTGTTTTCTTGTGAACTTGCATACGATTTTCCCCGATCATTCCGAAACTGAATTTTGCTCCTGGGTTGGGGTTTGAGTGGGGGTGGGGGTGGAAGATGGACATTAATTATACAGAGCACCACAGTGATTCATTGAGGAGAAAGATATGGAGAAGGATTACCGCCATAATTCTTTACATGTATTTCTATGCGTGTGTTTGAATTCTTTGCGTGTATTTGAATTCTTTGCGTGTATTTGAATTCTATTCGTGTATTTGAATTCTATTCGTGTATTTTCTATCAGTATATGCTGTACATTCCATTTTGTATTATCCTATTTTTGCATTTTAAATGTATGTTGGGTTTTCATTCTAGATTGAATCTTTACATCTGCCGATATTTATTACTGAATTTATTGAGTGTGTTATTACACAACTGCAATTTCGAATCATCAAATTTCATGTCGGGTTTTTGCGCATTTTTATTACACACGTTAACATTTTGAATTCTGTCTTTCGAAATATAAAATTGACAGAATAATGCAGAACAGAATTGACAGCGTATACTAACAGTAAATACAGAACATATAGAATTATGACGGCAATCCGCCTCCATAGTAACGATGCAATCTATATTGAACATCTTGTACACATTAAAAAAGCAAAATACGATAATATAAAATAGAATATACAGCAAATACTAATCGAAAATTACGCACAGAATTAAATTCATTCCACGAATTATGGCAGAAATCTCCTTTCCACACTATTAACAGTAAATACAGAATATATAGAAAAATGGCGGAAATTCCCCTCCATAAAAAGAAGCCGATAAAGAATTTTTTCCATGGCGAAATAAAAACAACAAAATACAAAACAGAATACCTTCATGACGCGGACAAAGTGAAAAATACAATACTCATTTACCTCACACACCCCCCCCCGCCAATTTTCAGTACACATTAATTTTTCACGTACCTTAAGGCGACAGACGAGTTATTGTCGTCTATTCTCTCATAACAAAACCGTCTTCTGTCAGTGTGTATTTTGGACGCCCGCAGCTGGTCAGACATGATTTAAGTTAAACACAGATCCACTGTGTTCTTCATGGAAAGCCGTGTCCGTGGTCATAATGACATATCAAAACTTGCAGAACGTATATATTAAAGATTCAAGGGAGCAGGTAATGGGTCAGCGAGTGACAGAAGCAAGCAATTTCTCAGCAAAATATGTCTCCTCCATGTTTTCATCCTAGATGACACTTAAAACGCTGATCATACATGTTTTAGCCGCATGGTGTTCCTTATTACACAAAATCATTATTCTGTACCTTGCTCTTTCCCATATTAAAAGCATCATGCCAGGTCATTAATGCCATTTTTCAATATGGCACTTTTCCAGCACTTTTTTTTTTACAAGTTACGTGCTACAGCGGTATTTATTTTCTTTAGGGCAAACAAATATTTTCCCTAGAAATAGCAGTTGTGGCTTTTACGCCCTCTACGCCTTGCTGTCCATATATATTTTGCCCTAATAATTATGTACTCTGCCCATTCTGGAAGTCTTCTGACAAGTTCGTCTGCAGCATATCCACACAAACATTATGACACAGTCTGCTGTTCACCGTGTGTTTCATCCTTTCACCCCTTCCCCCTCCTCCGTGGCCTGCTCTCCATATGCTCTTTTAAGCTGCTACTATGTCACATGAACGACTTTTTGTTTCTGTGAATCATGTACCCTGCCCAGTTATTGAATGTTGTCAATATATGAGGTAATTTGTGGATTCTACCTCGGAAGGCAAAACATAATCCTACGAGTTTGAAAACAAACCTAAGCACAATATTCACGGCATATGTTACTATTTTCCTTATTAATTATTGTACGGTCATTGATTGAAATCCTCTATTTAATATTAATTACCGTGGTTACCTGGCTTTGCACGCCAATTTAGATATGACCTACTTCTTTGGTGCCAAATCAAGCTTATTACCTCCCTCCCTACTTCACTAGATTATTTCTATGTTATATTTATCAGGCATTAAGTGCAAATGCATTGTGCTTCTGATGTATGAATGTATGTATGTATGCATGCGTGTGTGTGTGTATGCATGTATGTATGTATGAACGTCGGCAAGTAATTAGGTATGTAGGAATATATATATATATATATATATATATATATAGACACACACACACACACACACACACACACACACACACACTCTTTTAAAATTATGTTTATACTACATATTTAGAATCAAATACCGACCGTGCTAATACCACGCTACCCTTCCAGATTTTCGTGCATGAGGTCGAGTATACATCATTCCTACTTACTTCCATATCAAAAGCAAAGAAAACATACTCATGTACATGCATACACTCACAGCTTAACAATGCAAAGCAACTGGGCCTCAGTGCAAAATGACTGAAAATTTTACATCTGAACGTCCTGAACGTATGGCGAAATAATCACTTACTGTGGGTAATCGTGTGTATCCATTCCCATGGCCTGGCTAGAGGCCTGGGTTTGAGCTGATCGTTTGAGATACAAGTCACTTAGGAAAGTACTTTTTTTTAACCTAAAGGTACTTGAAAATTAAATCCATCATTATTTATTGAAATCATTGTGAACCGCAAGCTGAACATTCTTTACAAGTACTGTTCATGTTTTTAGTCAACTACTGTGTATGAAAGCACGTGGGAATATTTACTTCACTATTGTTTATAATAAATTAAAAATTAATCCAGTAGTGTTATCGAAGGAGTTGAACACATACCGTACAATAGTCAGACACATTGCAGATTATTAATTTTGCTTCGTACATTTACCCTATTTTTGAATAGATGGATCTTTTTTTCTAAATAACTATTACATTCACACACACATACACATTCACGTATATATATATATATATATATATATATATATATATATATATATATATATATATATATATGCATACGTGATGAAACTTTCCTAAACCAGTCCTCCGTAAACCAGCACCTTCTGTCCACTGACCACATATTTGGGTCCCACTTAGGCTGTTCTAATATGAATGAAACTCCGTACTTTGACCATCTCTATAAAACGGCCAAATTTATTATCCCGACAGTGTCCTGTTTATGGAGGTTTTATATTGGCAACTAGAAACAGACAGACAGACACATACACAGAGGTTTCATCACACAGAATAATTCATTACGGTTAGTAGGGGCCCGCTTTGAGAAGTTTTGCATTAAACAATACATAATTTCACTTCAACGTTTGTGACCTGGCACATACGGCAAAATGACGAATGAATGACCATTTATTGACCAATCTCTGCAAGAAAAATATGCCAAATGTTGTAGGTACGTATAATTATCGTCTAAACCTAAATTGCATATCTGGTACAGTGATAACTTAAGAAAACTCGTATCGCTCGTTTGATAGACTTACCGTCCACTTTACACTTCATTAAACTGACAAAGGTGTTGAATAATCATGAGGAGACAGAAAAGCAAGCAGTCTAATATTTTGGGGGTAATATGGTAATATAGGTTATCATCTCTCTCTCTCTCTCTCTCTCTCTCTCTCTCTCTCTCTCTCTCTCCTTGTCAAATCACGACACTTGCAAAAATTAAACTAAAATGTTATCTGCGAGCAGGAAAATAAAACCATATGTATTATTTCCTGGAATATTGTAATACTTTATATACCTTGTGTAAAAAAAAAGGAAAATATCTTATTCAAAGACATAACTTCCTTGCTACATGAGACTTGAAGGGCTATCCCCAAAACAAAAACCGTGGCAGGTTTTTATTTATTTTTCTCAAATTTGCACTAATAAATGTAACTTATCTAACATGATTATTTTCGGCACACACAGTTACATAAGTGCAACACACACTATGATAATAAAAGAAGAAATTGTCGGTATTTGACATTCACTCCAGGTATAAAAAATGTGTATCGTGAGTACTCGATTGTAAGTCGAGTCAAACTGCAAACAGCAAAGATCCTGATAAGCCATAGCATAATGAGCCTGCAGATTAAGGTGTACGTTGTTTGTTCTACTGATTAATCCTAACAAACTGCACAGGCCAAGATCTGCCGGTGCATTATGCGATCACAGATCTGGGTCTGTGCAGTTTGCAGTTGGACTCCACTTACAAGCGATTAAAAACTGTTTCGAAACGATCATTTTGGGGTGTGCTAACATAGCCTTAAGAAAGTACTAGAAAGCTTCTATATGCTTTTAAGCTACAAACAACGACAATAAATCGATAATACTGACCTCATTGCTTGGCTGACTGAATACCCTCAAGGAATTTGTACAGATAAAAGCTTTGCTAAACTCTGACAATTATTTATATCATTTTCAATATTAATATTCTCTGACTCATATGTTCATATGCCCTTAAAATCATATCTTTCAATATGTATTCTAGTACACTTTTGAGATCGGTAATTAACACTTAACACAAACGCTCACGATGTGGCAGTAGCTTAGTCACTCGGGTATTTCGGATTATTTCTAATTTACACATGACACTCTAGTTTTAGAAACTTCGTCGCTTGTGAGTTTAATTATATAACATTTGGTCAATTAATTTGGCGCGTGGCGAAGGTGACGATAGGGCAGGTGTGCTCCTACGGCTCAACAACTTTCTATGACTGGCCATAGTAGAATGCCGAGGCTGACACTGTAACCAAAAATGGCCGGGGATGGGGAGGTTAGGATAAAGATAATAGTAGCTATAGTATTCTAGCTATCATATAACCTTCGAAATCACTTCTGCCCCCAACTTTCATCGTAAGCGTAGAAAATAGCATTATCAGTAATACGGTACAGTACTTACCCTTGTTTCAGTAGTGTTGCTCATGTTAGTATACCCCAGGTGTACAGTTGTTTTCGATTAATCCCATTGAATTGTTTTTATGTCCACAGGTGTGATCTTTGATGTGTATTTCTCAGGTGGAAAATACCATGGGCAGCTAACATGTGCTTAAAAACCACATAAGTGTTTGTTGAGATACCAATGATAATAACGCTTTATGTCAAAAAGCTACTCATTTTGGCACAGAACCTGTCAGATCATGACAGTGTATAGCGTTAACAGAACGGTAGGAGCCGTGCACCTTCGGCCTTTATACAGCTTTTAATCACTCCTTGTTCTAACAACATAACGAAACATAACATAAAAAAAACATCCAGGCGAATGGACGAGAAACTCCCATAAAAGTATACGACTTGCACTCCAGATCTGCCAAGCGATCTGTTAACTTCCTTCTCCTAGATGGAATGTGCACAACAAAATACTCGTCCAACAGCAAACTGTGATCAACAGTATTTTGTCAATGCCTGCGTACATAATAGACCCGTATTCAGTATTCACGGTTTTTAAGTTCTCCAAATCACCGTAGTACCAGCTGTACGCAGCGTTCATACAAACAGTCCAACTTGAACCGCTTTGAAAAGGGTGTGGTGGATGATTGACACCTGACTGTGGTCAGAGCAGACATACACATACCCCAGATTATAGTTAGGACAGGCAAATCAGCGTCGCTTGTCTGTCTTTTAATTCTCTACCTATCGACCTATCTCAAAGTCTGTTTTTTACAAATGTGTTGAAAAATCAGATCTCTTTCTACATACCACCTAGCATGTATATAGATATCCGACCTCTGTATGCAAATCAATGTCTAGTTTATGTTGAATATTTATGATAATTTGTGTATGATTACATTGGATCAACGCTACATTTTGTTCATATTTTACTGACTGTATGCAGAAAAGTATACACAAAAGGAACTGTAAGCCTGAAGTGTGTATGTCTGTCTCTCCCGTAAATTATATTTGGAATAAGACTGAAACCATTATGGATGAAAATGAACACATTATTAGATGAAATGATTTCCATTCCTTAGCACGTCAAAAGCACAGTTTTACGACGAATCGAATCCTGCACCCGTGTGAATTGGAAAAAAGCTGTTGCTGACACTGGACTATCCGGCGCAGTGTTTTCTTTCTGCAACTATTCTAGGGGACTTTTGATGCTGCTACTCCGAAAAAAGGAGACATAAAGATATACAACCAACCAACCCCCCCCGTCCGTCTGTCTCTCCAAGGTACATATTTATTGACACAGCTAGGTGAATAAAAATATTACAAAACAAAAGTAATGCCCTATTTTCTGGAGAAGCATCATAAAGTAGAAATGAAGGAAGCATCGTAGATACACGCATTATCAGGATCTTTCATTGCAGAACGATATATATATATATATATATATATATATATATATATATATATATATATATATATATATATATATATATATATATATATATATATATATATATGCTGCAATCTTCGGACGCGTAATTGGCCTGGTTCAGTTTGCTCCATGGAAACATTTACAGGTTTGGTAACGAACATGCACATTGTTGTCCGTGAGTAGTATAGTGGGGCACCATAGCGTCACGTAGACCGTAATGTTAATTTTAGGGGGTTGTACCGTAGCGTCAAGATTTATAGCCTCAAAAATACCCCCCTGTGTACCGTAGCGTCAAGATTTATAGCCTCAAAATATCATCCTGGGGCACTATAGCGTCAATGGGAATTTTGTATAGGGACAAGAGGAATGGAACAGGTGGCATGACGTCACGGTACTGGACACTTGCAACAATGTGGCAAGTGGCTGACCTGAATACGCGTAGCTACTCTAGGTAGAGACAAATACAATAGAGAGACAGAGACATATACAACACACATATAACATATAGGCAAGAAAGAATAAATCTTTTCGAGGCAGTGGAGTGGCCCTGAAAAGGGCCGTTGTTTGTTATGTTAACACCATTCCGTTAGCATAGAGGGCATCGCATAGGTCTTCTTCTCTTTCTCAAACTTCGTCTAACCTCTGGTCCATAAATCAGAACTCGCTTCAGACAGCCTTGTCTTTCCACATAGGTCCTTCTTTTCCAAACGCTTGTCTCGGTGATCCTAATGATTCTCCATGATGATCTCACATACATGGGTAAGTCCGTACGGAACAGCATCGACGATACCAGAGTAGACGATTCGACGTTGGTCCACATCCTTGTGACGAGGAACAGGTGAAGGTAATGAAGTGAACCGCGTTTATTTATAGTGGAAGACCGGATCGAAACGGATTGAAATTGTTCACCAATCCCAACACGCGTTACAAAATTCAGTCACTCGCGGAGTCTGTCTTCCAATCCGAAGAGAGTTACCTGTGACGTCACATTCTCTATATAGGTGCGCTAGCGTCCGTGCGCAGTGAATCGATGCGACATTGTTTTGTGAAACATGACGGAAACTAAGAAGACAATGAATTGGGGTGCACCAGCTGTGGAGACGAGAAGCGATGGCATAGCAGTGGCTACCAAAGTTAACACAGCGCTACTTCCAGAAGAGATCGATTTCAATTGGGATTAAGTAGATTTTCTCTCTTCGCAAGAATTTGTTCCAGTACCAATACCTTCGCCACCTTCTCCTTCTTTACCACACGTCGAGGATTTTGAACAAAGACAGAAAGAAGAATTGGAGAAATTTTTACAGCAGCAGAAAGAGGCAGAACAATCATTTCTCCTTGAACAGCAACAGCGAGAAGAAGAGGTAAAAAGGAAACGACAGGAAGGAGCAGTAGAGAAGAAACAAGGTCTACGAGAGGAGAACAGTGAACCTCAAACGGTAACGGTACTCTTGGACATTTTGGCCGAGTTAAGAAGTCTGAAACAAATTATCAGACTTCTTTATTACGACCCAAGAGAAAAAGATCTTCCCGAGCCAAACAGTCTAACCCTGTTACTACACTGGAGATACCACCCCTAGTGATTTCTACCAAATCATTGACAGGAACAAGTCCAGAAGCAGGCCTTGGCCGTGGCAAAGGCTTAAGGCAGTTAAAGTTGATTGTTTTTCGTTCCTAAGTTTGTTCTAAGAAAAAAAACAACAAAAAACCCAACGGTCCTTTTCAGGGCCACCCACTTCTTTCGAAAAGTGAGACTATTCATTTTGCCAAAATCAATTAAAACTAAAAAAAAAAACCTTGTTTAACCCTATGATATACGTGTTTTGAGTGCGTGAGTGTAGACCCTTATTATTCTAAACAATTAAAACCAAGAGACACTTACGTTTTTTTCAGTCTGGTCTATTCTGGTACAAATATTTACAATTCAATGTCATAACACAACATAACACAACACTTTTAAAAAGTTGATAGACTTCTTCTGTTTCTTTTTTCTTCTTTCACTCTCTCTGTTTTCTGATTTTCATCACTTTCACAAATTTTTCCTCCTCTTCTTCCTCACTTTTTTCTCTTATTCTTTTCTTTTCTATCTTCTCTTTCTGAACGTGTCGGGGTTCTTCCTTTGCCGAGGGCACCTCTTCTTCCTCCTCCTGTTCCTGTTCTTTCTTAGGGCAATCTGAAGACCAATGTCCTTTCTCTTGACAATGATAACAAGTATCTTGACTTTTGTCTCTTCTGACACTGGTCTTGCTTATTTGACGGTCTGGACATTCTGTAGCCCAATACCCTTTCTTCTGACAGATATAGCAAGTATCTTGACTTATATCTCGAAAGGAGGGAGAGTAGTCCGTCGGCTTGTCTGAAGAAAACTTTCGTATGACACCTCGCAAAGCTCTAATCAGAAGTTCGATTTGTGTAGGTTCTTCCATCGTGCTGGTCGGCTTGAGATTGAAATGAATACTGAGAAGGAAGGCACCAGCCCTTTATATATGCACTAAGCCTAACATGGATATATAGGGGTCTATGGCTTTTCAAATGTAGTCATTTGACTTTTTGCAGTCAAGATGAAACGATCGCATCATTTCGTAAAGAAAGGAGAAGAAATTAAGAGGCAGAAACGTGATTTATCGCCTCGCACAGTAGCTGAAGTCTTGGCTCAAATTCATGCCAGCGATTTTGAAGATGAGATGAGTGAGCCAGAATCTAGACCCAGAGAGTCTACACTCAGTCAAAGTCCATCACCACCAGTAAACCCTGAAAAGTACTATCACATTCGAGAGACGGACAAACACTCCTCCAGAAAATTTAGAACTACGGCCTATACGTACGCGGTGAAGTTTAAAGATTTCAACTCCGACGTACCGTTGGAGAAAGCAGAAGGATTCATCACTGATGTGTGGGATTCTTTGTTAACCACACTGAAACGGCAATGTCAAGCCAAAGAAGACGATCGCTTGAGACTTTCTATTCATCACGACAGTTTGAAGTCAACCGTGTGGATCGAGTTTAGCAGTCCGGCAGAATTGACACCTTCCAAAGTCATGGACAAGATTCAACAGGTGCAACAATCCAATGACAAGTTTCACATCACCGATGGAAAAGCGACACTGTTCATGACCCACGTGTCTCTTCCCCAAGGGACGGGACGCAAAAAGGTGTTATTAGTGGACGACCTTCGCAGCATCAAGCGCAGTATCGTTCAAATTAACAACGCTCAAGACCAGATGTGCTTAGCCCGAGCCATCGTGGTGGGCCAAACGTATGCCGACAAGAATGACACGACAGAATGGAAAAGACCCTGGCAAACTATTTGACAATCGGACCTACCCAAACAACGAAGAGAAGCAGAACTCCTGTTGCAGCAAGCGGGGCTCTCCAAAGACACACCCTGTCGCATTCCTGAAATGCAAAAATTGCAAGACGTCTTGTCTCCTCGTTACACCTTGAAAGTGCACCCTCAAGAAGTGCGCGGACCTCTGTTGTTTCGAGGCAAACATTTCAAAGACGGAAAATACATTCACGTCTATCATCACGATGAACATTTCGATGCCATCACCAATATCACTTCATTCCTGGGATACAGTTATTACTGTGAGAAATGTGACTATGGCTATAACAATTGAGTGCAACACAAGCATTGTGGATCGAAATGCTCAGAATGTTTAGCCTCTAAGCCCTGTCTGCACCAATGCCAAGAACGAGTGCATTGCCCAGCTTGTCAGCGCACGTTTGTCAGTCCAACTTGTTACCAACAACATTTAAAGACGCAAGGTTCACAGCAGAAAAGTGCTTGTCAGCACCTGAGATTGTACCCTACTTGTGGACAAGGCATACGTACCAATAATGCCAAGGCGCACGTCTGTTCAGGAAAGAAGTGATGTCACATTTGTCGCCAAATCGTGGACTTGGAACACCAATGCTACATTAAAAAATACCCACCCCAACATGAAGAAGAAGAAGATAATGACCAGAAGAAAGGCCATTTCATCTTCTTCGATTTCGAATGCATGCAAGAGACTGGCATTCACATTCCTAATTTCTGTGTGGCTCATCGAGCGTGTGAGAAGTGCATCCAAGAGCCTATCTTTACTCATTGTCCTCACTGTAGCAAGATTCCTGGACGACGTGAAAGAATCTTTCGGGGACCGAACACGCTGACCGATTTTGCCCAATGGATCTTAGACCCTATCGACGAGGCGTGGAGCCAAGAAGACATCGAACGTTACGGAGACTGCCATCGCTATGCCACGGTGATGGCTCACAATTTTTCAGGATACGATGGGCAATTTCTTTTGAGATACTATACGGACAAAGTACCGAACGTCCGAAAGTGACTTTGAACGGAGCGACAATCATTTCCATGCAAGTGGGTCAAGTGCAGTTTAAAGATTCGATGAGTTACTTGGCCATGCCTTTGAGTCGCATGCCTAAAACGTTTGGAATGACAGAGATGGTCAAAGGCTATTTTCCGCACTTTTTCAATACCGAAGCCAATCAACACACCGTACTACCTCATTTGCCCGAGGCTCACTACTACGACCCCGACAACATGCGTACCGAACAACGAGAAGCTTTCTACGCATGGTACCAGAGTCACGCCTCGAACCCTTTCGACTTTCAGGAAGAAATGTTAAAATATTGTCGTTTGGACGTGGACATTTTACGGCGTTGCTGTGGAAAATTTCGAGAATTATTCATGGAGCACGGAGGGATCGATCCTTTAAAAGAAGCCTGCACCATTGCCAAAGCGTGTTCCTTAGTGTACCGCCAACGATTCATGCCCGAAAACACCCTAGCTGTCATCAGTCCTCAAACGACCAACTTTGTCAAACGTCAATACTCGGTCAAAGCCCAACGCAGGTTACATTACTTGTGCGACAAGGAAGACAAATGGATCCAACATGCTCGCAAAGGAGGAGGCGAAAAAGCCATCGGAAGGTATTCAGTGGATGGTTGGGACTTAGAAACCCCCCAGATAGTGTACGAGTTTAACGGATGCTTATGTCACGGATGCACCATCTGTTACCCTCAACGCAACACTAAAAATCAGTTTTTACAACGAACCATGGAAGACTTGTACCAGGCCACTTGTCAGCGGCGATTGAAGTTAGAAGAGCAAGGATACCAAGTGGTAGAAATGTGGGAACACGAGTACGATCACCGTTTGAAAACCGATCCCGAGTTTAAGCGCATCGTAGAAAGTTACCAGCTGGTGAACCCACTGAACCCAAGGGACAGTTTGTACGGAGGACGGACGAATGCCACCTGTTTGCTGTACCAAGCCGACTAAGAGAAAGGAGAGGAAATCAAATACTTGGACGTGTGTTCTCAGTATCCGTACGTGTGCAAATACTGTCACTATTCCGCAGGGCACTCGCAATTGCTGACGGAACGCATTGACCTGGACAACATTCGCCAATACGAAGGATTGATCAAATGTAAAGTGTTGCCTCCCACGTACTTGTACCATCCCGTTTTATCTCACCATTGCCAAGGAAAACTGATGTTTCCCTTGTGCCGTACTTGCGCCGAAATGTGCAACCAAGACCAACCTTGTCAGCACACTCAGGAAGAACGCGCCTTGACAGGATCGTAGGTCAGCGTGGAATTGTTCAAAGCTCTGGACCTGGGATACCAACTGTTAGAAGTGTACGAAATTTACCACTTTCCCAAGACAGAAAAATACCACAAGGGCGACGAGAGTCAAAAAGGCATTTTCGCAGACTACGTGGATGCCTTTTTGAAACTGAAACAAGAAGCCAGCGGCTATCCTTCCTGGTGCCACAGTCCCGAAGACCAAAGAGAAATACTGGGAGCAGGAAGGCATCACTTTAGACCACATCGAGAAAAACGAAGGAGGGCGATCGTTTGCCAAAGTGATGTTAAATTGCTTGTGGGGCAAAATGGCACAACGACCGTGTTTACCCAAGACAGAGTATTTGACAGAACCTTCCCGCTACTTTCAGATGATTCACGACAAAACCAAATACATGAAACACGTGGACGTCGTTCGTGAGGACTTGATCTTAATCAATTACGAAGAAGAACTGGACTTTGTAGAAGCCGACGAATTTGGAAATGTCATCATTGCGGCTTACGTGACAGCCCATGCTCATTTAAAACTGCACGAAGCTTTAGAACTGTTAGGAGATCGTGTGCTGTATTTTGACACGGACAGTTGCATCTACATCGATCGTCTGGGTCAACCTCACCCTGTCATCGAAGGAGACCGTTTAGGAGCCT
>JAECUM010046816.1:0-16750 GCA_016617855.1 Megalonaias nervosa | reverse complement strand
TCGTTTCCAAAGGGCCGTCTCAGTGATCTGGGTTATAGCCCATGATGATTTGACATACATGGGATAGTCCGGTTGGAACAGCATCGACGATAGGAGGGTAGACAATTCTACGTTAGTCCACATCTTGTGACCAGAACAGGTGAAGGGAATGAAGTTAAATGTGGTTATTTATAGTGGAAGAGCGGATCAAAACGGATTGAGTTTTTTTCACCAATCCAAACACGCGTTACAAAATTCAGTCACTGGGCGGAGCCTGTCTTCCAATCCGAAGAAAGCTGCCTGTGACGTCACATTCCCTATATAGGTGCGCTAGCGTCTTCGCGCATTGAATCAATGCGACAGAGGTAGAACATGACAGAAACTAAGAAGAATATGAATTGGGGTGCACCATCCGTGGCGACGAGAAGTAATGGTTTAGCAGCGGCTACCAAAGCCAACACGGACCTACTTCCAGAAGGGACCAATTTTAATTGGGATTTAGTGGATTTTCTCTGTTCTTCCCAAGAATTTGTTCCGGCACCAGCACCTTCGTCACCTTTTCCTTCCTTACCACACGTCATGGATTTTAAACAGAGACAGAAAGAAGAATTAGAAAAATATTTACAGCAGCAGAAAGAAGCGGAACAAGTCTTTCTCATTCAACAGCAACAGCGAGATGAAGAAGAGGCAAGAAGGAAACGACAAGAAGAAGAAGAAGAAGAAGAAGAAGAAGAAGAAGAAGAGAAGAAACAAGGTCTGGGAGCGAAGGAGGACGGTGAAAGTCAAACGGTGACGGTACTCTTAGACATGTTTGAAAGAGTAAAGGAGTCTGAAAGAAATGTATCAGACTTTTTTTTTATTACGTCCCAAGAGAAAAAGACCTTCTCGAGCCAAACAGTCCAACCCTCTTCAAACACCTACTACGACTGAAATACCCACCCTAGTGATTTCTACCAAATCATCGACAGAAGGAGGTCCAGAAGTATGCCTTGGCCGTGTGGCAAAGGGATAAGACAGTTAAAGCTGATTACTTCTCGTTCCTGAGTTTGTTTTTTCCTTTCAAAAACAAACACCCAACGGTCCTTTTCAGGGCCACTCACTTCTTTTGAAAAAAGATAGTATTCATTTTGCCAAAATCAATTAAAACTCAAAATCCTTTTTTTTTGCTCGATGATGTACGTGTGTGAGTGCACGAGTGTAGGTCCCTACTCTAAAAAAAAAAACAAAACCAAGAGACACTTACGTTTTTCTTTCTGGTCTATTCTGGTACAAATTTACAATCCAATTCACCACACAACACTTTAAAAAGTTCATAGACTTCTTCTGTGTCTTTTCACTCTCTCCTTTTATTTATGAATTTCTTCACTTTCACCTTTTTTCCTCCTCTTCTTCCTCATTTTCTTCTCTTCTTCTTTTCTTCTCTTTCTGGACGTGTCTGGGTTCTTCCTTTGCGAAAGTCACTTCTTCTTCTTCCTGTTTGGAACCCCTCTCTTCTATCTTTCTACTGCTCCTGTTGTTTCTTAGGACAGTCTAAAGACCAATGTCCTTTCTCTCGACAATGATAACATGTACCTTGACTTATGTCTATTTTGACACCTGTCTTGCTTTTTTGACGGTTTGGACATTCTGAAAACCAATGCCCATTCTTATGACAGATTTAGCAAGTATCTTGACTTTTATCTCGAAAGGAGGGGAAGTAGTCCGTCGCCTTGTCTGAAGAAAATCTTCGTATGACACCTCGCAAAGCTCTGGTCAGAAGTTCGATCTGTGTTGGCTCTTCCATCGTTCTGGTAGACTTGAGAATGAAATGAATACTTGGAGGGAAGACACTGACCCTTTATATAGGCAAGACACTAGTTTTACATCGATAAAAGAGGGGGCCATGGTGTTTCAAATGTAGTCATTTGACTTTTTGCACTTAAGATGAAACGATCGCATCATTTCGTAAAGAAAGGAGAAGAAAGTAAGAGGCAGAAACGTGACTTATCGCCTCGCACAATAGCCGAAGTCTTGGCTCAAATTCACGCCAGCGAGTTTGAAAATGACATGAGTGAACCAGACTCCAGACTCAGAGAGTCTACACCAAACCGAAGTCCACCACCAGTAAACCCTGAAAAGTATTACCACATTCTAGAGACGGATAAACGTTCCTCTAAAAAATTTAGAACACGACCTACATATACACGGTGAAGTTTAAAGATTTCAAGTCAGACATACCGTTGGAGAAAGCAGAAGAATTCATTACCGATGTGTTGGATTCTTTGTTAACAACATTGAAACAGCAATGTCAAGCCAAAGAAGACGATCGCTTGAGACTTTCCATTGATAACGATAGTCTGAAGTCTGGATAGAGTTTAGTAGCCCATCAGAATTGACACCTTCCAAAGCCATCGACAAGATTCAGTACGTACAGCAATCCAATGACAAGTTTCACATCACCGATGACCCACGTTTCTCTTCCCAAAGGGACCGGGCAACGCAGAAAAGTGTTATTGGTGGACGACAACCTTTGCAGCATCAAGTGTGGCCTCATCCAAATTAACAATTCTCAAGACAAGATGTGTTTAGCAAGGGCCATTGTGGTGGGACGAACGTATGCCGACAAGAACGACACGACAGAATGGAAAAGAGCCTGGCAGACTATTCAAAACTTGAACCGAGCCAAACAACGAAGAGAAGCAGAGCTCCTGTTACAACAAGCTGGGATTTCCTAAGACACCGCTTGTGGCGTTCCTGAAATGCAAAAATTGCAAGTAACCTTGGCTCCACGATACACCTTGAAAATACACCCTCAAGAAGTACGCGGACCTCTGTTGTTTAGAGGCAAAAATTTTAAAGACGGAAAATACATTCACGTCTATCATCACGATGAACATTTCGATACCATTACTAGTATACTGCATTCCTGGAATACAGTTATTACTGTGAGAAATGTGACTATGGCTATAACAATCGAGAGCAACACAAGCATTGTGGGTCGAAATGCTAAAGATGTGTGGCCTCTAAACCCTGTTTTGAGGAAGGACAACAACGAGTGCATTACCCTGCTTGTCAGCGCACTTTTGACAGCCCTACCTGTTACCAACAACATCTGAAGACGCAAGGTTCACAGAAGAAAAGTGCTTGTCAACTCCTGAGATTGTGTTCTACTTGTGAACAAGTGATACGTAGCAATAATGCCAAGGCTCACGTATTTTCAGGAAAGAAACGATGTCACATTTGACAACAAATCATGGACTTTGAACACGAATGCTACATTCAGAAATACCATTCCAAACATCAAGAGGAAGAAGATGACCACAAGAAGAAAGGCAATTTCATCTTTTTCGATTTCGAATGCATGCAAGAAACCGGTATTCACATTCCTAATTTCTGCGTGGCTCATCGAGCGTGCGAGAAGTGCATCCAAGAACCTATCTTTAGTCATTGTCCTCACTGCAGTAAGATTCCTGGAGGACGTGAAAAAAATCTTTCGAGGACCGATCACGCTAGTCGATTTCGCCCAATGGATCTTAGACCCCATCGACGAGACGTGAAGCCAAGAGGACATCGAACATTATGGAGATTGTCATCGCTATGCCGCGGTGATGGCTCACAATTTCTCTGGATATGATGGACAGTTTCTTCTCAGATACTATGCGGAAAAAATTACCGAACGTCCTAAAGTGACTTTGAATGGAGCCAAAATCATTTCCATGCAAGTGGGACAAGTGCAGTTTAAAGATTGGATGAGTTACTTGGCCATGCCTTTGAGCCGAATGCCTAAAACGTTTGGAATGACAGAAATGACCAAAAGCTATTTTCAGCACTCTTTCAATACCGAAGCCAATCAACACGCCGTTCTGCCCCATTTGCTTGATGATGACTACTACGACCCCGACAACATACGCACCGAACAACGGGAAGCTTTCTACGTCTGGTACCACTCTCACGCCTCGGACCCTACGACTTTCAAGAAGAAATGTTAAAGTATTGTCGTTCCGACGTGGACATTTCACGGCGTTGCTGTGGAAAATTTCGAGAACTGTTCATGGAGCACGCAGGGATCGATCCTTTGAAAGAAGCCTGCACCATTGCCAAAGCGTGTTCCTTAGTGTACCCCCAACGAGTCATGCCCGAAAACACTCTAGCTGTCATAAGCCCTGAAACGACAAACTTTGTCAAACGTCAATACTCGGTCAAACCCCTACGCTGGTTACATTACTTGTGCGACAAGGAAGACAAATGGATCCACACACCCGCAACGGAGGAGGTGAAAAGACCAGAGGTATGTATTCGGCGGATGGCTGGGACTTAGAAAACCCCAAGATCGTGTGCGAGTTTAACGGTTGCTTATTTCACGGATGTTCGATCTGTTACCCTCAACGTGACACAGAAAAATCAGTTTTTACAACGTACCAAGGAAGACTTGTACCAGACCACTTGTCAGCGGCGCTTGAAGTTAGAAGAGCAAGGATACCAAGTGGTAGAAATGTGGGAACACGAGTACGATCACCGTTTGAAAACCGATCCAGAGTTTAAACGTATCGTGGAAAGTTACAAGTTGGTGGACCCACTGAACCCGAGGGACAGTTTGTACGGAGGACGGACGAATGCCACCTGCTTGCTGTACCAAGCCGACGAGGAGAAAGGGGAAGAAATCAAATACGTGTGCAAATATTGTCACTTTTCCGCAGGGCACCCGCAATTGTTGACAGAACACATCGACGTGAACAACAGTCAAAAACACGAAGGATTGATTAAATGTAAAGTCTTGCCTCCCACGGACTTGTACCATCCCGTTTTACCTCAGCATTGCCAAGGAAAACTGATGTTTCCTTTGTGCCGTACTTGTGCCGATACGTGTAACGTGTTAGCACACCCAGAAAGAACGCGCCTTGACAGGAACGTGGGTCAGCGTGGAATTGTTTAAAGTTCTGGATCTAGGATACCGACTGTTGGAAGTGTACGAAATTTACCACTTTCCCAAGACAGAACAGTCCCACAAGGGCGACGAGACTCAGAAGGCATTTTCGCAGACTACTTGGATGCCTTTTTGAAACTGAAACAAGAAGACAGCTTCTATCCTTCCTGGTGCCACACTCCCGAAGACCACAAATAATTCAAAGAGAAATACTTGGAACAGGAAGACATCACTTTAGACCATATCAAGAAAAACGAAGGAAGGCGATCGCTTGCTAAAGTGATGTTAAATTGCTTGTGGGGAAAAATGACACAACGACCGTGATTACCCAAGACGGAGTATTTGACAAAACCTTCTCGCTACGTCCAGATGATTCAACGACAAAACTAAAGCCATGAAACACGTGGACGTCGTTCGTGAGGACTTGATATTGGCCAATTACGAAGAAGAACTGGACCTTGTAGAAGTCGACGAATTTGGAAATGTCATCATTGCGGCTTACGTGACAGCCCGTGCTCGTTTAAAATTGTACGAAGCCTTACACCAATTAGGAGATCGTGTGCTGTATATTGACACGGACAATTGCATCTACATCGATCGCTTGGATCAACGTCACCTGGTCATCAAAGGAGACCGCTTAGCAGCCTTGACGGACGAGCACCCGGACGACAAGATTCTAAGATTTGCTAATGGCGGTCCCAAATATTGCGGCTACGGATACCGGGACAAACAAGGAGAAGTGCACACAGAGTGTAAAGTGAAAGGATTGACTCTTAATTATCGCACCAGTCAAGTGGTGAACTTTACGGGTGTTGAAAGAAGTCTTGCAGTCTGGAGAGAATGGGAACTTTAGAGTGACCTCCTATCAACCTCACAAGATTGTACGTTTAGCTACTCACCAAATCGTCAGTCGGCCTTTGAAAAAAGTGTATCAAATCGTGTACCAGAAACGAGTACGGCTTCCCAACCACTTCACCTTACATTACGGACACACTGGTATAAAAAATGGTTCCAGGACGATAGCCACCAACAAGAAGGATGACTTCGACACAGCAAAAATCGAGTGAGAGACCCATTAAGAACTCCAAGTTCACATCATACCATTTTCCTGTCTTCTTGCCTGACTTTTGTAATTGTGCCAGTCGATTGGAACGTTTCAAAAATGGCCCACAGATAGGGAAGGATTATCTACTGCGAATGTTTTAGCTAGAACAGGATTTGTCTACTTGGGACCTGAGACTGGACTGGGATACGAAGTACAGTGTATCAGTTGTGGTCTGAGGTTGCGTATGGATCTATGTATCTATAAAGAATCAGCTATTCTGGAACATACTCGATGGGCTCCGCACCGTCCTTACCTTTCTCTGTCCTTTCCACCCATCACACTACGATATAGGTATGACGGTACCTTAGAGAAGGTAGTACTGTTGTCCAGGAAGAAGAAAAGGAAGACTTCCAAAACTAGGCATAAAAAAGGAACGATGTACAAGCTCGAGACTTCATTACGACTAGTATAAAAAGGGAAAACGTCCAAGACCGATAGTTCATTTGTGACTACCATTGCGAAGCGAGAAAGATGAATCCTTTCAAACAGCAAGTATCAAGCGAGAGCAAACTCGAGTGAGATGCTGTACCTTGCGATTGCAGGGATGCCGTACGCTGTGACATCAGCGATTCAGTATCACATCATGGGAACTTTGCTATGACTATTACTACCATACCTACCATGGAAAGTGATGCTGTGCGTATCAAACCTGATGGATGCGAAAGCGATGACACTCGTTATCGTACACCTTTTCACTTTACTGGTTTTCATGGTGAATCTCATCCTCCACGCGCAACCATGCGTCTACCACCCTACGGATGTTACCCAACCCTGAGCAAACTACTGCGGATTTCACCGTACCCTCATCGAAATGAACCTTTGAAAGAAGAATATTCGTTCCCTGTGCGTTTGCCTGAATACTGCGACTTTGAAAGTCGATTCCAAACCTTCCAAGGAAAATGGCCCAAATATCTGGGAGGACCTACCCACGAAGAATTAGCCACAGCCGGATTTATCTACTTCGGCGAAGGGGATAAAGTCAAGTGCTTCAGTTGCAGTGTGTCACTTCCCCAGTGGGAACAGAAAGATTCCGCTTACCTAAAACATGCTCGATGGTCTCCACACTGTCACTACGTACCTTTAGTGGGACTCCAGTAATCTCTAGATGGATACTTTACAAGAGAACATTCGTGGTTTGCCTGTGGAGTTGAGAGAACGCATTTACCAAGAGCTGGTAAAAATACAAGTCGAACGCAAAGAACAAATGCATCCTTTACGTCACCGATGTTGGAACCACTGGTACCTGAATGGTATAAGAGGACTGATTCATTTCAACACGATCCATTGGTCAGACATTGATGAATCACGTAAAATTCATAAAGTTTTGGATGCCACTCATTCTACTTACAAGGTGATCATAATACACTGAATTCCAACGGACGAGTTAGAGGATTATCAAACTCTTTTACACCAACAAAGCTTAGTTCAAGAGGAAACTTCAGTACGACTTGTAGTGTGTGACTAAACGTTTCTGGTGCGGTACTGAAATAAACCGATTCTGTTCAAAACGTACACTTATTACCTTACACCAAAGAAGATATAAAAACTGGTTGCCATGCCACGACCTTTATCATTCGTGATACAACAGATTCCGTGGAAGGAAATCAATGACAGTATTCAGACTGTGGAGGATTACCAACACTTATTACGAGAACTGTGTCCATTGAATTTGGGTCTCGTATAGAGTGTATTTTAGTGACTTGCTTTCTGGGATTTCGTTTATCAGCTGATTCCTTGTGGACTTTACGAACAGTACATACCACCCAAAAACATGAAAGTGGTACCTTTAAATGTACACGAGAGACTCATTCTGTTAAAAGCCTTGCGCTTGCATCTCGATACTTCTCGACCTCTGCGGTAAAAAAAGAGTCGTAAACTTTTAGGCACTGAAGATGTTTGCAACGATGTGTGTGTAGCTTGTGACTTACACCCTCACTGGAAAGATGTACGTGACTGGAAAGGTTTGAGCTTCGAGGCTTACACAAAAAAGTGGCACACTATGCCAAAGATTTGTGATCATAAATTCAAACTTTCAGTGAAAAAGGTAACTTTTCAACCTGTGTTAACTGCAGTACCAGAAGAACGTAACACTGAGGAATACCACCCCATTCAGGACAGGACTGTCATCAACATCCCCGAAAGGCCATTCCCGGAGTACCCATGTGTGACTGTGCCAAGTGTAGAGACTCTGAGAACATTACAAACTGTCCCTACAACACCACACCTTCGTCACCAAAAATGTTGTACAGTGACTTGCTTATATTCCGCTTTGATCGTTTTGATGTGTATTTTATCCATGTACTTAACCATTTGTTTTTATGTATTTTTGTCTTTCGTGTTGTTCCATTTTAAACATTTTTTTGTGTGCAATAAACGCGTCCTAAAAAACGTATAAAAACTCTTGTCTTGTCTGTCTTCGTGTCAAAAGTGACATTCCCTGCACTATGGCTTCCTGTGCTTTCTCTGCTTCCTCTTCCCCTACTTTCAAAATCATCGGAAAACTTAGATCGTGCCAGTTGGGAGGCCTTGTACCTTCGCCAACCCTGGACTATGTTAACTGCTGGACCCAGTGGTTCAGGCAAAACCGAATTTGTCAAACGTTTGATCGAACATAAACATCATTCGATCGATCGCCCTCCTCAACGTATCGTGTGGTGTTACAAAGAGTGGCAATCGGCGTACAGCCTCCTGCGAGAAAGTCAAGGCGATTCCATCGTCTTTGTGGAAGGCATTCCTGGCGAAGACGACGGGATCGTGTCTGACCCCAGTCTAACCCATCTTGTCATCTTCGTCGATATCTTAGGAGAAGACGAAGAAGAAATTAATCTGTGGTTTACGCGCAAAAGGCATCATCGTAATGCCAGTGTCATTTACATGGCCCATAATTTGTTTCAACAAAGTAAAGCCCATCGTACCATCAGTCTCAATGCTCATTACGTGGTCTTGTTTAAAAACCATAGAGATAAATCGCAAGTGCAAATCTTAGCCAAACAGTTAGGAATGCCTTGGCTGACTCTTGCGTACGACCCCACACGCCTATTTACTCGTGGATTTAAAACCCACTACTCCCGATTATTTGCGATTTCATACCCATCTGTTTCACCATTGGTGCCGAGACTGAGGGCCTGTCGTGTACACGTCCCCGTCGACTTAACAACAACTACAAAACAGTCTATAAAAACCTCAGTCAATTGTGGTCTGTCTTACACAGTATCAACCTAACGTCCCTTCAGTCTCATCTTCCCGTCAAATTGATTCGTGCCTTTTACGGCATCAGTCGCGAAAAAAATCCACAAATACGTGCTCGTGTCTTAGAAGCCAGTCTGAAAGAAGTCTTACGATGGTTTACGGTGACACCACGTCAATTACTGCACGGCATCATTCACATTCCACATCAAACCAAACGCTTTTCTGAGAGAAACAAATTAGCCTTTACGCAACTAGCCGATCCTCGCATCGACACTCAAACCAAAAAGCAAATCATTTTGAAACCTGGAGGTAGCGGTTCTCTAGGAGGTGTCATCATTCGCTCCATCTAAAATGGGATCCTAATGCCCCCAAAGTCGTCCCAAAGTAAAAAGCCACTCCCCGGCCCAAAGGTACCCAGCAGAAAAAGAAAAAGAGCAGTGGTGTCCAGACCAGGTCACAGCCACAGGAAAAGAAAAGTCCCCAGAAAAAGAAAAAGAAAAGCCCCCAGGAAACAGCATCTACTCACAAGAGAGGTACTGTGGCCATGACGCAACCTTACATCCGCAAGCCACGACCTGCAGCGACGTTGACCAAGTCTCCAGTAGCTTCAGCTTCTTCCACTTCCCCGTTGCTGGTGATGGCTGCCAAGCCCGATTTAACACGTGTCTTTCCTAATTTGATGACAAATTGGAAACCCGTGTCTCCAACAACTTCTTCTCCAGCGGTGACACCATAATCCTCTTTAGCGGTAGCGGCAGCTGCTTACAAAGTACCTGGTCCCAAAATCAAAGTCCAAGAGAGATCGGGCATGTTACAGAGTTTGCTGGATTTATCCAAGCAAGAACTGTCCCGATTTAGTTCCTCGCAAACCCCTCCACGACGTGTGATGCCTGCCATGAAAATGATACGACGTAAAGACAATCAGTGGCGACGCATTCCAGCATAAAAAAGACCTGTGGCAAACGATTGGGATTAGTGTTTTTGTGCTCCTGAACTCCCAAAGATGCCTACTCAAGGAAGTGCACACCATCACCATCAACGTTCTCCTGTCCAAAAAGGGAAAGGAAAAGGAAAAATAAAAGAACAGTCTCGTCGTTTGACCCCACATCCGAAGAAACACTCAGCCAAGCATCAACGTCTACTCCAAAAAGACATCATTCTTCAAAGAAAAACAGGAGCAACCAAAGGGGAGGATTGTTTGGCAATATAGGAAAAATGTCAGATTTTTGACGAAGCGATAGTCAAAGAGGTTGTCAAAAAGACTGATTACAAACCATTCGATCTACTCCAAAAAATAAGATAAGAGGACATGTGCCAAGTCATCGACGTTAGGGTATCTTTTTTTTGAGTGCCTCGGAGCAAACAAAGATGTCACCTACCCCCAGAAACCATCCCTCTTCTAACTCCAAAAGAAAGAAAAGGAAAGAACTGCCTCCTCGTTTAGCCAATCATGGGACGTGTTGTCCGTCCTGTCCAAACCCCTCCACCCATGCGAAAACAATTCATTCAAACCGCCTCCAAAGATGTCGTCGATACCGTGTGCGAATGGTGTCTGAACGTCTTGAAAGGAAGGATACCTTTGTCTCCATATCAGAAAGATTGCTTAGCTAAGCATCGACATGTTCTTCGCCAAATGCTCAAGAAGAAAATTCCCATTCGTCAAAAGAAAAAGATGTAAGTACAACTCGGAGGATTTATACAAATGTTGATAAATCCCATACTAAAATGAATAGCGTGACTCATGGTGGGAGAAGCCTTGAGAGGAAGATTAAAAAAGGTCCAAGAAGATAAAAGGGACTTTTGGGGTAAAAGAATCTCAGACGTGACCTTTGGAATCTGATGGAAGGATGAAACTGACTTTAGTGCCTTACAAACGATGGATGGAATTCCATCTTTGGCAAGAACAACGGACCCCGCATTTACCTCCCAATCCTCATTTGACCGAGATATCCCAGTTACAACACGATTTGCAATCGTTGATGGATCGCAGCGATTTGTCAGAAACGGAAAAATCGCAACGGTACGGACAAGTGTTAGAACGACTTCAACTCTTTCACCAGAAAGCTTTGGACGAAACATCTCTACCAACTCTGAAGGAGTGTAAGACCCTGATGAAAAGATCATCACCACCACCAGCGGTCGAGACACACGCAACCCCACGGATGCCTGAGGAAGATGAGGCACGAGAAGTCTTTCAAGCACCGTCAGCAGCTCCCGTCCCTAGTAAGATTGCAGTGTCCTTGTTGAGTACCATAAATAGCTCGTCGCCTACTGATAAAATTTTTAGAAGACATGGTGTTGGCCATTACATTATTTTCCTGAATTGTATGACATTTTGGTTAGAGATCCCAACTTGATCAGGATTAAAAACGAAATACTAGCCAATGGCGGCAACTTGGATTTTGCGAAATATTTTCGATTCCCTGTAGAAATTAACCAAGGACTCAATTTGATCTTTGTATATTCCGATGCGGTGAAGTACAATGTTGTGCGACACACCTCCGTACCGTTACTGCGAGTCATTCCTTTCAAAGTTGATTCTGTCACAACCGCTGACGAGGAAGGTGGAAACACCTATCACGTTCACCGCAAATTTGTACATCCTCACTATTTACCCGTCACTAAGTCGTATTTCGACACTGTCAACATTACTATAAAAGGAGATCTTGGACAAAATATTTCATTCATCAAAGGGAAAGTCACAGTGAAACTCCATTTTCAGAAACGATTACTCTAACAACTTGTAAGTCATGTATCCTGTGTACGAAGGAGTCTTTCGACAACGAGGACATGGTGTAGGAGATATGCTGAAATCGGCCTTTTGTTCGGTGACCCCCGTTTTGAGACCGATGTTGACACAAGGATTGCACTCCTTGAATGATGCCGCTTTGACGCAAGGCAAAGAATTTTTCCAAACTGTCATCATCGACAAAAAAAACCCCCCAAAGAAGCTTTCTTGAGAGCAGGCAAAAATGTCTTGCTTCAAACGGGCAAAAATAGTTTGCTCGACGAGAAACTCCCATAAATGTCTTGGACACTGCTGAGCCAGGCATTCCTGCTTCCCTGACGCCACAGCAAGGACAAGGCAGAAAGAGACGACGAAGACACCCCTTCAGAGGATTTCATACTCCCAGAGCTAGAAAGACTAAGAAAAGAAGAACTGTCCGAGGATTAGACGTTTATGATTATTAAATCACAAACAGAAAAAAAAAAACATGATGCACCGAGAGTCTTGCGCCTGTTCCAAGTCGAAACAGGATCTGTTTGCCATGCCACCCACCATGATGACGATGCAAGAATCCCAGTGGGTCGAATTTCATCCCGTCTCCTCTTTGACGGATTCAGCTCTCATCGAGTTTGAAATCAAAGGACAACCCGAAGATTACATCGATCTGAATAGCAGTTACTTGTATCTAAAACTCAAAGTGATCAAAACCGACAACACCAATCCGGGTGCCGATGCCAGAGTAGCTCCCGTCAACAATTTCATGCATTCCTTGTTCAGCGAAGTGGATTTGTACTTGACTAACAAACTGGTTAGCAGCAGTATGGATACTTACCCTTACCGAGCATACCTGGAGAATCTTTTGACGTACGGAAAAGAGGCCAAGAACACTCTTCTGGATGCTTGCGTGGTATGGAAACATGACACAGCAGGTGAGGACAAGTTTAACGAAACAATTCTGACAGCAGATGACGATCCTCTCAATGTGGGCTTTAACGACCGTCAAAAAAAAATCCTGCAAGAACGTAGTTTAGAGCTGATGGACATGTGGTTGCAAGAAAAGTGTTTGCCAAACGGAGTGGATATTTGCCTGAGACTGAATCTCAGCAGTATCGCTTTCCATTTGATGGCTCATGCCAACGAGTACAAAACTATCATCTAAGAAGTCAGAGTTTACGTGCGACGCGTGTAAGTATTACCTAAAGCGGGAAACGACATCAGTCACACGTTGAACAGAACAACTGCCAAGTATCCGATACGATGCGTGGATGTGAAAACTTTCACCACTGCCGCTGAACTCCTATCCAAGATCGAAGATGATCTGTTCCAAGGACAGTTACCCAAACTTTTAATCGTTGGCATCGTTAGCAATGCAACCCTCATCGGAGCCCTCACTGCCAATCCTTTTCAGTTTAAGCACTACAGAGTATCCAAGATCGAAGTCAGTCGCGATGGCAAAACCTTGTGTACCAGACCCTTCGGACCTAACTTTACTTAGAAAAAGTGCTTGAGATCGTACTGTCCCTGTACGAAGCCACGGTACAGCTAGGGACCAACACCAGCCACCTCATTCGGATGAAGATTATGAAGGAGGTTACACTTTGTAGGCCTTTGATTTCACTCCAGACCAAGGCAGCGACGAGGGACATTTCTACACTATAAAATCCGGTCAACTGCGTGTGGAACTTCAGTTTGCAGAAGCTGTCGCCGAGACGGTCAACGTCATCCTGTATGCCGAATTTGATAACACGATAGCAATGAACAGTTTGAGAGAAGTCATTCTAGGCTATTAGAAGCTATGGAAGACTGTAATCCCTCTTTGGAAATGGAATGGGAGGATATTGTAGAAGCCGTTGAAAACGAAGGGGGCATATTGATGAGGTCCAGATGTCCAGAACAAGAACAACATTTAGTGTCCTGTTTAGACAAACATCTGGTAGATAAAATTACGGAATTGATCAAGAAAGATTGTTATGGATGTCAAAACGATCGTTCCAGTCAAATTCAAGACGATAAATGTCTGGTAATGAGTCAAGAAGAAAAACTGGACTAGTATCTGGAGAACGCTTGGAGTCTCATCTCAGAAGAAGCAGTCTTGCATCAGTGGTATAAAGACTTGCGTGATCATTCCTCTCCTGCAATGATTGCTGTAGAGATCCATCACATCAAAGCTGCCTTGGCTCAGAGTGCGGAGGCGAAGCGAAGAAACGGTTACTTGTCAGATTTTCAAGCCAAAAGTCAGAATTGAATTGATGACTTATAATTTCCTGTGAAAGAAGAAAAAACAACAGAACAAAAAATGGATACCTAGGAACTTTATTTCCTTTTGAACAACAGTTCGTACACTGCTTCATGAATCCTGTCGTGTGTGCCAAAGATGAACTTCCTCATCGTCAACCTCAAGACCATCAAGCTTATGTCATCAACACGGACGACAGTCATCTCCCAGGAACTCACTGTGTAGCCGTTTACTTACCTAAAGATGGTTGTGTGGAGTATTGTGATTCGTATGGATTACCACCTTTGGAGGACGAGATCATTGACTTTATGAGAAGAAATGCCCAAACGAGACCATTCAATAATGTGAAATTGCAAAGAACAGATTCTATGGTGTGTGGACAATATTGAAAAATTGTTTTATTGTTAGTTGTTGGTTGTTTGTTAGTTAAGTAAATATTTGTTAGTTAAGTAAAAATTTGTTGATGTTATATGGATTGTTAGTTGTTTTGTGAGTTAAATAAAAAATGTTGTGTTTTGAAAAAATGTGTCAGTCGTTTGTTTTCAAAAAATTTTATCATTATAAATGCTCTTTGACTTCTCTCTATCCCTCACCATAAAGATCAACTCTATAGCATTCCTACCCAACACAATCGTAGGGGTGTTTTCTATCGCGTCCGCGCTTGAAACATATAAAGCGAAGCAGCCTTTGGGTGTTTGTCTTGGTACATATTTGGCCGTGTGTTACAACAGACGTGCTTCAGCTCGCTGAAACAAAAAAGAAGAAATACTATTACATTATACGACAACGCATTCAAAAAGAAACACAGAAAAGACCAAGACAGGACTATTTCACCACACAAGAATTCCACGAAACCATGATTGTTAAATATTCCAAGGAATCTTGATTCTCTGCATCGGCTAACAATAGGCTGCCAGCCTCATGTTGCAGCATCGTTGTCCAGTACGAACAAAGGAATACTGACCGGACCCCAAAACAGACTAACGAGGACAGACGATTAACGGGAATACCAGGTACTTATTTCCCCAATAAAATAATTCGCCGAAATAACTAAGTACTAAATAACTACCCAAATAAATAAAATTAGATACAACTACGCCTTACACTTATTTAGCTCATTCACATCAACCCCACATTAACCCCACCGCCTCCCCAATACGACACTAGCGGACATTGCCCAACATAAATATACACATTTACTCACACACGGCAAACTACAATTTATATTTTGCGCACTAGAAACTTTCTGCTTAGCGGAGAAGGAGCGAATCTCAACAATAACCAGGTATCTAACAGCCTAGCACAGACTTACTTAAAAAAGCTACTTGACCCAGTACCTAAATTAACACTATTCTCCTTCTTGTAAACATTGTTATTATTAATAATAATAATAATTATTATTAATATTAGTGCCATTCCCTTTCCTAATAGTACCCTCTACCCATTAACCACATTACTGCAACCACTATTGTCACAAATAATAGTTCCTCAAATCTCATCCTTATTATTATTATTCTAAGTGTTATTTCCCTTAGTCTTATTATCATACCTAATATTATAATTATTATTATTATTATTATTATTATTATTATTATTATTATTATTATTAATCTTATCATAATTACTACTAGTAACACTACTAAACCTTTAACAGCATTATTACTATTAATATTAATACCGGTATTATTATTATTACTATAAACTACTACTACTAATAATACTAATACATTGTTATTATTTTTCTTGGACACTATTATAAAATTATTAATATCTCTATATAACATACAATAACCCCAATACACCTACTAACCTTACATTACTACTACTATTATTATTATTGTTAGTACTATCCTTATTATACCTATTATTATTAATTTACTAGTATTATTAATACTAGTACTATTATTATTATTATTATTATTATTATTATTAATAGTCATATTATTACCACTATTATTATTCCCATCATTTACTACTAATACTTAATACTAATACAATACTATTCTTACCATCCACCGATAACACAAATTCATTATTATTATTATTATTATTATTATTATTATTATTATTATTATTATTATTACTGTTGGTGCCAGTAATAATTTAGTACCTACACCTGCACCCATTACCAATACAAACTACCTACCTTCACCTGCATATACACCAACCATCAAGAGTACAGAACACAGTAACTGCACCTACTGCATCACTACTATTATTATACTAATCAAATCATATCGATATACTTTACATCAGCAGAAGATTATCGTTACAATTACAAAACACTAATATCACCATCCATACTAATCTTAATATTGTTTATCCTATCACTGCTACCACCATCACTACTAATATATTAGTGTACACACCTCCACCTACTACAACCTTAACCTCAAACACACTAATCATAATATTGACAACACTAATATTACCTTTAATACTAATATTATTATTATTACTATTATCATTATTTCTACTATTATTATTATTATTATTATTATTATTATTATTATTATTATTATTATTATTATTATTACTACCAGTGATATTCATATTATCCTACTTAAAATATTCATACTTTGATATTACCTTTAATACTAATATTATTAT
>JAECUM010046815.1:0-39498 GCA_016617855.1 Megalonaias nervosa | reverse complement strand
TATTTCAGCTTCCTTTTGACACTTTTTGAACTTCAATATATATTAGCAAAATATCCATTGCAACAACATTTTAAACAATTGTTACGATCTGACATGATGAAATGATTTTCAGGCTTAGATAACTTTGTTGTCAACGATTTCATATACAAACTGAGCGTCGTTTCAAATCTTTATACTTTTAGTTTGAAATTTGCAGGATACTTTGTCATTAATGTATTAATCAGGTCATAATTTTCAATTATAAAAATAATTTGTAAAGTTGCATGCACCTAAATTGTATGTATTATACTTGTGTTTTTCAGCAAGAAATGTCCCAGGTCTAGATAGGGAACAACGAGATCTCATGGATCAGAGAAGGCGAGTGCATGAGACCACTCGGACACAGTAAAAATATAAATTATGGACAGATTATGCGCAGTAATTCAAAATTGATTGTCAAGGGAAAACGTCTTTAAGGAAAACGGCAGAAAACCCACATAACATCTTTAATCATAAACAAAAATGTATAAAAGTTATTAAGGTGCATTTGTGAAATGGAGATTAAAATGTTCATATGATTAAGATTTTCAAACCTAATCTAAAATACGAAAGACATTGTGACGCTCTGTCGCTATTGGCAACTATGAGCTGATAATGTCGAAACTCTCGAATGTATTAGTTACAAGGTTGAGTGCAATATGACTGCAATCTAGACACTTCAATATCGCGTTTTAATACAGGCAGAATTTGATGAGCATGTGTGTACTCACTGCATCCTGGCTGCAAGCAGTTGAGCTAATCCTTGAAATAAATATGTTACTTTCAAATCTTTAAAAGACATATTTCTTAGATAGGATATGGATGAAGATGGTTAACAATAATATCTTAAAGTAAATGACTATCAATATATTAAAGGAAATGACGTGGTGTGATGTGATTTGGATTTTTTAACGTAGCTTTAACCATGTTTCAGTCATATTGCTACGATGTCTGCAGTGTGGCAGTTTATTGTGACGCCTAGCACTGGGGCATCATGCCGCAGACATGTAGCATGATGTCCCACCCAGTCACATTATCCTGACACCAGGCCGACCAGTCCTGACACTAACCTCTTAATTCTGAATGCCATGCAAGGCAGCTGTTGGTACCATTATTGTAAGTCTTTGGTATGACTCGGCCATTAATCGAACCCACAACCTCCCGCATCCGAGGCTGACGCTCTAATCACTAGGCCACCGGAGCGGTCCCAAAGGAAATGACAATGAATATATCATTGGAGCATTTAGAACAGAGGTTATATAATCTTTCAGGAATTTAAAGATTTTCATTTGGAAAGGAGTGTAAACAGACTCTCTTGACGTGTGCTGTCTCTAATGAGACCACAAGATTACATCAAACTGAAAGAAAGCTATTTCATGATATTGCCCTTGTCAATTAAGAATGAACTTAGATAGGCTCTAAATCTATAAATAAATTAAGGTACAAATATATTTAAGAAACTACTAAATGAATTCTAACACGATATTCAACATTAATTGTATAGACACGTCAAAGTAGAACTCATAGACATGATACAGTTTCACTACAACCATTTCCACGGAAATCGTTTTGCAAACAAACGCTAGATAAGCAATCCAAGGGATGAAATATATGTAGATTAAATGATATATATGTAAAGTATTTCATATGATTGGTGAATGAATTGGTAATTGACCAGGAACCTACATTATGTGAACAATATAGAACTTTAATCGAAGATCGTGAAATAAGTGCTGACCAAACATAAGTGTGCGAGGTATTTCAATGTTAGCAATTTTGAAGTGTCTTACTACTCCAGTAACCTTCCCAAAACTTTGACAAGTAAAAGCTCATTGTTTGACCGTGGTATTTACCACAAAATGGCCGGGAAGAGAATGATGTACATTTTTGAATCTTCAAAAGAACGGATCGCTAAAGTGTCTGTGTTGAAGGGAATATTATCATATTCGTTTATGGTTATATAAAATGTGCTTCAATTCCTTCTTAGCCGGATATATTTTATAAAAACCTATTTTGCTCTGTTATACAATCTATTTTGATAATGATTATAAAATAATTTTTTTTCTTAAATATATTGACAACTAAAACATTTCAAGATGTTATGTTTATATACTTTAATGCTTAATTGACAATGATATTATGTGTTGTCATTAGAAACAACAAACAGCAACGGCGTTAATAAGGCACTTCAAGTCGATTGCAAATGGAAATTTCTAAATTGATACAAATTTATACAATCTTTGTTATCAGCGCTTAATCGATATATTGATTGTCAGTTCACTTAATATATTATTCTTCAATTACCTACTGCACATTCTCTCTAATACATCCGTCTTTTAAAGATTTGACAGTAGCATGTTTATTTCAAGGACAAGTACAAGTACTTGCAGCTAAGATGCAGGGAGTACACACGTGTTTAGCAGATCTTGCCTGTATGAAACTGGTTATATATAATCGTCTCGATTGCACTCATTTTATGCTATGCATCTATAGTAGATATCGGTCCATTCACAACTCTAACTAACACATTCCAGAATTTCGACATGATCAGATCATCGTTATCAGTAGTGCCATAGCCTCCCAAGGAATTTTGTATTTTAGATTATGCTTGAATGTTTTAATGGATCTAAGCATTTAAAACACCGATGCAAACATGTACTCGTAATTCGTTTAGGATTTGTTGGTTGTGTGCTTAATGATGCCATATAGCTAATTTACCTTTTTGCTTAAATGACATTTCCTTGGACATTTATATTTCTACACCAAGTGTTCCTTTATACATCCGTTAATGTTGGTCACAAGTTGTGACCATGTTCTCTCTAGATGCATTTTGTCAACGTCAGTAGCGAAATATACTTCAGACTTTTGATCCTATCTTAATTTATATGATTCTCAATTTTATTTCAAAATTTATCTACCTTGAAATAATATGCATAAAGCTAATATATAGATGAACACATACATACATGAAAAAAATAAACCTCATAGTTTGTTCTCGATTAGATAAGGTTAAGTATTATTTAACTATTTCATTTAATATGCTTACTTAGTTATTTCTTTTTGTATTGGCACTGTACTCTTTAATATTTGAAACGATAGGTTGAGTCCATATTTACCTTAGAATTGATCATTAAAGAAAAGAGGCATTTTCACATTGAAGCATTCTTGTTTTTGAGACGTATCGATTGCTTTTGCTTTACCTAACTCATTCCAACATGCTCCCTTTGTTGGAGAATTGTTCAAACCACCCAAGATTTGTACACGGATTACAATTTAAAGACATCAAAACGACAAAAGTGGTAATATGTTAACACAATCTCTGCTATGCAGTAAGTAAGAACGTTGACACCAAAAATATATTGAGAGGAACTGACAATACATCGCCGGGTTGTTTCCAACAAAGTTTATAGAAATTTATATGAATGTAAAAATTTCCATTCCTAAACGATTTGAACCGTGTAGCAAAGCCGCTGAATTGTGTTGTCTGTGACGACAACACCAGCTTATATAAAACATACAGAAATGTTTTTGTTGATATTATTTACTTCTATTAAGAATAAAAGTAAATAGTCACATAATGTCAAAATATTAAATACGGTTCAAACTAAAATATAACTTAAAAAAGATGTGCATTCATTCCTGATTTTAACGTTAAACTTTATGTGGTGCGATAAATCATATCAAACTGGCATGGATTGTATGGATTTAAAAATAAGCAATGCTAAGCTATATTTTAATTAATTTACCCTTTTCCGTTTCTTATCATATAGTGTCCTCTCCAATAAAATGCGATGCGTTACCATTAGTTCAACAATATTTTTTAGATACGATTGCTACCATTTTCTCATTGGCTGACACTATAACATGCAAAGTTCATACTAATATATCTGATAATATTTTGCGTTCGTTCGTTATTATAAACCCTTTCCACGTTTTAGACTTAGATATTGCAGTCTTGATTAGATTTGATCTTTGTCCTTCGCCTATGTACTCAAGATCAACAAAATTACCTTAATTTAGATCCGTTGTTCCTCCCCGTCAGGGCTGAGTGGTCTAATTAGCTCGTTTTTATAGATCACTGGCATCTTGTCCCTGTCGACGTGGGTTCGAGTCTTGATCTCCGCAATCGTGGGTCTGAGCGAAATCTTATGGCTGGCTTCCTGTGACATCGTAGTTATTTCCGGAGTTTACCCGAGTATAACCTATCATGTGCAGAAAATGGTGTCAAACCTACAACAACAACCACAATCCTTGTATTTGCTGCCTTTGGATGTGGGCATTCTTCGATTTTATTATTGCTCTTTGAAAATATCTATTCCAAATAACCATTCTATACTAATTACGTCGTTAGGCGTTCGGATCATTCAGAGTTGTAGGTGGTTTTCTTGGCACAGTTGTAATATATAATTTGAGCTTCACTATAAATATATTTTCAATTTGAATTTTCCATGAGACTTTGTCATTAATGTATGCATCAGGTCACAGTTTTAAATTATGAACTGATGTTCAAATTTTCATGCGCCTAATATACTCCGAGTACGCTTGCTTTAGTCAGTTCTTACTGTTCAAAAACTAGAGGTCATTTACAGCAGTTGTTTTAAAGTCTTTTTACGCTACTCAGCTGTGTGATACTATCTGGTTGCTTTACGATCCATCTTCCCATCAAATAAATTGATCTGCGATTCTCAAAGAGGTTTTCTTTTGATTACTATATTTTATTCTAGAATATACCATATTCTTTGGATTATTTATTTTATCTTCTTTTGCAAATAGTTTTTGGGGAATCATTCTCTTTAAAAAAATATGATAATTCGTGGCAGCAGTGTGATTTTGCATAAATATCACCACATGCGTTGTTATCCAACAAGGAGTCGTTCAATTCTGTTTTGTTGATATATTAGTCACTTTGTTTCTATGTTCATTAGAAGGTATATGTTCCCATACAAATTTTCTCATCGTGATCCTCAATGACCTGTTATACAATTTTCCTTGCATAAATGTTTAATGGTGTACCATTTACACACACACACACACACACACACACACACACACACACACACACACACACACACACACACACATATATGAGACTACAAAACAGGTTAGAAAAGGGCAATATTGAAAGGTCACTGGCCACCTATGTTGTACAAACGTGTGATATTATTCTTGTCATAAAAATAAACGCATTTTTTATATATGCACACTATAAAATGTTTAATTAAACTTAAAAATCCTCTTTTTTCGGCAATCTCCGTGAACAATCGGTGGTTTCCGCGTGCCAAAAACGGATATGAGGTACATTTATCCTTAAATTGAACCTAGCCATTCAACTCTTTGATTTCCCCACGGAATTGTCTATGTGATATATCTTACGATCGTGCTTTTGTACAGCAAATAAGGTGCACTGTGTTGCATAAGGATGTAAACAATAGTGATGGTGGGAAAAAGGGTTATTTCTTTTTCGGAAAGACCCTGTTTGCCATATAAAGTATATTCAAGCTGTGGGATCGAAGAGGGTGAGGGATGGGAAAGTTGTATTATTTATGCCGGATTATAGTCAATTTGGCCCCAAGAAAACACGGCTCAACTCGAACGACAATTCGGCCTAACTTAACAATAATTTGAACAATAGTTCTTTTTCTTTGAACAAGTAGATACTATGTAAGATAGATTTTAGGAATAGGTTTTAGGAAACAAAATTAAACAAACTATCCTGATATTATTTGAAAGAAAATAATAATACTTTGTAACGTATACATACATACATATATATATATATATATATATATATATATATATATATATATATATATATATATATATATACTAGTAGTATAAGTATTTTGAGGTTTCTATATCAGAGACCCCCTACCCCCCAAAACGTTATACGTTAGCATTTGTGTCCGCAGCCTTTTTTAGCTTAAAATGATGACTTTCATATTTCTAACAAAATCTGTTTTGTTGGGGTAGGGGTGTCTCTGAGATAGAAACAACTCAAGTACTGATACTACTATTACACTCTAGAAATTATTTTTATAGTTTTAGAAACAATTTATATTAAACAATAAAATATTATATATAATGTCCTTCTGTCATCCAATCCGACATGTTGGATTTGATCTGACAAACAGATTTTGTAAGAGATTTAATTCCATCAAATCAGCCTCAAGTTATACTGGTATAAAGCCTAAAATAATAAACGATTGTATTAAAAAAGTTGGATATCATATATCACCAAAATATAAGTCGGTGTAGTTATTCGCGACTGAAAATGATGTGAGAATAGAGGGTTGGGCAGATGATCTAATGACATTTATTGATAATATGGTTGATATTTTATTTGATAACGATATTTCTAAAGCTGTAATTGTTTGTTTAATATAAAAATAAAATAAAAATAATAGTCACTAAGGACTGTTTCAAGATGATTATATACATATGAAGATGATTATATACATATGATTATATACATATGAAGATGATTATATACATGTGATTATATACATATTATTATATACATATTATTATATACATATGAAGATGATTATATACATGTGAAGATGATTATATACATATGATTATGATTATATCTTAATTAAGGACAGCACAAAACACAGAATCTTAATTACAGTAGCGTATTTACAGCAAGCATATTTACAGCACAGTTAAATATAAACTTGATTCTAAGAAACTTTAACTCTAGGACAGCACAGTTACATATAAACTTATCTTATGGACGCATTTGCATTGACACCCCCCCCAGCGAATTCCTAATGGAAAAGAAATATTAGAAATTCAGAGGGCTGTCTAGGCATTGCGATTTTATGTACCCCCCCAAATCAAGCATATTTACAGTAACATACTTACAGTAACGTATTTACATTAAGCATATTTACAGCAATTATATACATGGTTTTGTTGTGGACGGCACAGTTACATATAAACTTAATTCTAAGAACTTTAACTCTAGGACAACACAGTTACATATGAACTTAATTCTAAGAACTTTAACTCTAGGACAACACAGTTACATATAAACTTAATTCTAAGAACGTTAACTCTAGGACAACACAGTTACATATAAACTTAATTCTAAGAACGTTAACTCTAGGACGGCACAGTTACATATGAACTTATCTTACGACAATACTACGTGCCTTCTCTACGTTCAATAGAAATTTTTGCACACTCCCCCCATCATAATCACCCAGGTAGTGCAAAATTGCACCCACCAAGTGACATGGTGGGAGAAGTGTACAAATTTTCTATTGAAGCAGTAGACGGGCTGGCTACGCCCAATAAATAACAAATTTTGGCATAATATCGCCCTCGCAGACATTTGCCGTTCACGAGATTCGAACCACGGACCTTGAGCATGAGAGTCCAGCGCGTTAGCAATCGACCACCGGACTTCATATGTATATATGTTAAAAAAGTTATTATATAGTTAAGTATACAGAATAAAATCAGAATTTATTGTAGTGTATTGTGGATTTCTTAATAAAATCAGAATTTATTGTGAATTTCTTAATAAAATCAGAATTTATTTTCAGTTTCCAAATGCTTGAAACTGCATTACACAAAACCCACAGTTGAAAGTCTGTATTAATCAGACGTTGCCAAGGATACTAAAATAATCGATAAGCTATACAAACAAGCAATGCCAGCTCATTTCTAAAAATAACCTCATATACAATTCACTGCTGGGTTGCAAGGCGTTTCATAAGAACGTAGAAAATATAAATATTATTGAGATTTTATATGATTCATAGAATAACGTTGTATTATTGAAATATATATCACTTATAGGGTTGGACTCTTCAGCCTGATAAGGTGTAAAAATCAATGTGATTTCTTGACCAAAACTCACAATATCATCAGTACAACAAGTACGACAACTGCAATATTTACTATTATGCTTGACGGAGTTGTATCGCTTAATCATCTGATACCATAGTCAAAAATATAGTGGTATACAACTTAGCTAGAACAGTATTAAAAACAGAGACAGTTACATTTCTTGACCAACATATAATATTTCCGCACTTGCTATCAAGTAATATGTGCTATCATAATTATATAACGAGAATTTAATTCTACCAGATACTTTATGATGAGATTCGAATAATTCTTTCATCGCTATCTTACTGAGAAGATACTTACTACCTTTAGCAAAAACCTTTGACCTGTCCAAGTCTATACTAATTTTGGTATACCGATTTTGGCTGATTGGATTATGTAAATTGTCATATTTCAATGCAAGCTCGTCCTGTAAACTTTCGAGATAACTAAAGTATTTGCTGTCATCTGATTTGATAAGGGAGAGTTTGATTCTGTCAAGTTTACTAAACAAATACCTGAAATTTCATCATTA
Source organism: Megalonaias nervosa (assembly GCA_016617855.1). NCBI lineage: Eukaryota > Metazoa > Mollusca > Bivalvia > Unionida > Unionidae > Megalonaias > Megalonaias nervosa. Next base: position 31,106 of record JAECUM010046815.1, on the reverse strand, counting down.
AATTCAAATGATAATTGTTGGTTATTGACCATTATTTTTTTTTTATTTTGCTATTAACTCCATCTGCTAATGTTAAATATTCAAACATTATTTCTAATGTTTAGACAAAATTAATTGTATAATGTCCAAACGCTAGTGTCTTAATTCCATCGCTGCAATATCTTTTATCATCAAAATTACTTAGTCCACGTTTTATGATCGTATCGGTTTCAAGTTTATGATGGTTTGTTCTTATGACATTAGTTTGATAAAACTGACGCTATTGTTTAGCGCTGTTTTAAAATCGTCAAATTTCATCATCTTTTTCACATATCCTCGAGGAATACCTTTAGCTTTCTTTGTAAGTTTATTGTCATCTAATATAAGAGCATACATTTTGCTTCTTAATCCAACAAACTCTCTCACCGGCACAAACATAAATTCATCTTTCATTTTACCAATAACTTTTTTATTCGAATTATCTTGAAATCCACTATATGCTGGATAATCAAATTTTTATTATTGTAAGTATCCATATAGACATCTTCACATTTTATATCATAAACTAGCGAGTCCGCATCAGTAAATAGCAACTCCGAATTTGGCCATTGCTTTTTGGCAAAATTGTAGTGAAAATCATACATCAGCCACTTCGATATATCAAGTACAGCTGCACCAACATAAATTGGTTTATTTAACTTTAAATTTGTATTTCGTCGCTGTATTGCAACAAGATTTTCATTAAATATTTTCATACTAACAAAACCATCATCGTTAACTAATTTATTTCTGCGACTTATATTATTGACAATTTCTATAGAGACCCTCTTCCGAATATTCTCCATCGTCTTACCGAACACTGAGTTGTTCATCAACTTGAAAAAGTTTTCCTCAAAGTCGGTTTTAGCCACAGCACGACGTTTCGTATTTAGATCAATATCATTTGCCATCCACTTCGACTGATTAAACTTTAGCACGCGGTGGACCTTTCTCAGAATTAGTCCAGCATCTACTGCTTGTTTTAAATTTTTGTAATGCATAACGTAATTTCTTTTATCTAACAAATTTGGAATTAACTTATTAACAATCGAATTTTTTGATGTCGTCGTTGCTCGTTGTTCAGGCGATAATAAACTATAATTAATCATCTTTGACTCTGCGCAAAACGGGTAGTCGTTGTGGAGATCATGTAGCAAACTAGGATAATCTAGATCAACTTCAACAAAATATGAAATATCGGAAAAATCAATATTAATTTTTCTAGGTAAATCTTTTTCAGTTTCTTTAAGAAATTGATCTGGGGTTATCCAATGAAACCCACCGCAAGGCATTGGCTCTGACATGGCCCAGCCATACAAATTCACACAATCTAGATAAATAATGTAACTCGACGAGAGATTTTTATCATAATTTTTCAGATATTTGTTATTAGCGGCTGCATATTTCTTTGTTATGACGCTAGTTCCGCCTCTGATACCTTTTTCAATATAGCTAAACATATTGACATCTGTCAGGAGATCTAGTTCTATTTTGCTTGTTTTTAGTAGTGCGTCCCAAGACAGCCTGGGAGCAGAGTAATACCAACAGGGATCTGATGCATAATTTGTATGACTAACCTGACGAAAACTCTCAAAAACATCTGCTAGCAATAATACATCTGTTTTCAAATATAGATCATGATAATCACCAAATGTTTAACAACTAAACTTATTCCAAATATCTTGTGCATATTTGTATTCGTCGTCTGTTATATTTTCATTTTTGAGCTGCGAGTAAAATTTATCTTTGTCACGCAGAGAAGTTTCATTAAATCTGCTCCAATCGTCGAGATACTCGTACGGAAATATACCTTTTCTTGTCAGACCGATATAGTTTTCACCGAAGCAACTTTTTAGGTTAGCGAAATTTATACAACCAATAACAAGCTCATCTAATGATCCTGCCATAAATTGCAGACTGTCAATAAAGAGTAATTTGCCGAGCGTCACCGACATATACTTTTCAAAATTATTTGGAATACATTTTATTAAGTTATTTAATTTTAGTTTAGCTTTAATATTTTCATCACCAAATGCTTCTACAATGATATGACTGTCATAGCCACGAAATTTATGTAAAACTACAGGAATAAACTCTGGAGCTTAAAATTTTAAATTGCAACTGTTATGAGCTGCTCCACGATATTGGCCGGTGAAATGACAATGATCTCGCACCTTGGAATCGTCCAGCAACTTTTCACAAATATGACAATTAACTGCTTTATCGAAATCGAGTTGTTGTTTAGACGTTATTCTCATCGGAGCTGTTTTAAGTAATCTGTTAGAAATTTTATTAACTTCGTCCATTAAATTTTTTAGTAACCACATGGCTGGATTTTTACCTCTGTATAACTTTATCGGAGATGAAAATTTATCGCTAGCGCAGCAAACTACTTTATAAGCTACTCCACAAGGAATATGCTGTTGTATTTTTCTAGTACTGGATTTATTCGGATTATTTTCAGCTCCAACCACAGGAACGAGTAAACACTCGAAATCAGCGTAAATAACAAAAGGAATATTTAGTTTATGATTATAATTTTTAAATTTTAATATTTTTTTCTTTTTCGCTAGGCATACTTATTCTTTGAACATTAACGCAGTATTTGAGATGCGTCTGCAGTCTTTCATCGCTAGAAAAACCGTGCAAACATCTATAGCAGAAATATTTTTTATTTTTATTTTTACTGTACTGTCTGCCAACTAGGCCGTTAAAGTTTTTTATCCAACAGTAATGTCCCCGATAAAATAATAAATTTATTGTCAACTGTGAAGCATTTTCTGAGATATATCTCGGGTAAACTTTTTCTTTCTCGTCTAGTCCGAAAACATTTACTGAGATATTGTTTTGTTTTACAAACTTTGGTATATGATTTTCTGCTACTGGAAAAGGTATTCCTAAAAAATTTAGTTCGTCCTCGTGTGGAAAATACTTGTTAACGCGATCAGCATTTTGTTCTTTTGGAACATCGCAGAAAGAATAGACCACTGAAGACAGTTGTCGTCATTGTTTTATACAGCATTTTTTGTTTTAAATTTTTTGAGGGAGATCGACGTAGCCAGCGCTATTAGCGCCGCTGCCGCGAAGTACGTTATATTTTGCTGTGTGAAATAAAACTTCTTTTATCATTTCAAATTTCCAACCTGATCCTGATGAAGTAAATTATTCTAATTTTTTCTTTATTTCTTGATGTATTTCATCGGCGACCATGGCAATGTTTGTTCCAGTTAATATTTTTCTCGATTTTGCTGTTAAATATGGTTCCGAAATTTCGCTGTCAAAACTTTTTGTTTCAAAAATTATATCAAGCACATCCTCAACTGCGTGTAACTTTGATAAAATCGTATGATATTGGACTATAAGTTTGATACTTTTATGAGCCGCAAGTTCTCGAGCCATAACAGGTTGTAAAAGATGAAATAAATTTGTGGAGCTAAAATTTGCTAAAACATTTTGATCATCAAGTTTGTAACTATTGTCATAACCTGAAAATGCTGAAGCAATTTTTTCTGATTTGATAATGCTCTTTTTAGCAATATCTCGCAATTTTAACATTATAATAATAATAATAATAACAATATTTTATATTTAATTGAATTTTTTCTAATTAGAGATATGAAAAACCTTATAGTATAATGACAGAAATTTTGAGATATATCGGAATGACAGCGGAAGAGCAAGAAACTTATCATGTACATATGAAATACAACTTATATGCTGCAAATGCACTTGGTTCTGTTATCAATATAACATCTAAAAAATCTATTAGCATACCAACACCAGCTGGCATGTTAATTTCAGTAAAAGGCGATGATACAGAAAGAATTGAAATGTTTAGAAAAGATTTTATTTATACTTTATTTTGCGGCAATATTCCAGAAGGACAACGAGTATACAGAGCAAATGATGCAATTGCTGATGATAATATTGAAAATTTAGGATTAAAAAATAAATTTCAACCTCACCCAGAATTTGATCTATATGAGGCAAATGATCGAGGAATTATTAGACATATAAGAACAAAACAAGTTATTGGAAATTTAGATAAAGATGGTTATTTACATGTGATGGTGCGTGGAGCAAAAACTAATTTTGTTTGTTATATGGCACATATGTTTGTTTATGAAACTGTTAACGGAGTAATACCTAATAGTTTAGTTATCGACCATATAAATAAAATTAAAACAGATAATCGTCTAGAAAATTTAGATTTGGTGACGCCAAAAGAAAGCACAAGACGTGGAGATGGTTTTAATGGTAATAATTTTAAAAATCCAACCAAACAAATAATTTCAATAAATCTTGAAACTGGAGAAGAAATAAAATTTAAATCAATATCATCTGCAGCAAAATATCATAAAATTAATGCACGTGCAATAAAATTTGTCGCTGATGGTAGAACTAAATCAGCAACGTCAATGTTGACATTTTGATAGATTTATCTTTAGATACGATAATTAATAATATTTTCCATATCATTCCGAAAAAGACAATTATGACTAAATTCCATGACATCATCGCGATTAAATCGTAATGTCATTATTTTATTTGTATCAAGTTTCATTTTGTCTGCTGCTGTTAACAAAAATCTGTCGGAATCACCTAATGTTATCATAACATCAACAAAATAAAAATTATGTCCCAATAAACAAGCTCGAATTTCCTCAGCTAGTTCTTTGTTATTTAATATATTAACTCGCTGCTGATATTTTATTTTTCCGAACATCTTATTATTTATTAATTAGATAAAAGATTATTATAATAATGAACTTAATTGAGAGACTGGCTGAGCTATATTCGGGAGATTTTGTTTCAATTTCAAAATGTTACATTAGAAAATATTATCAATGATAGATTTGCTGGTTATACTGAAAAAGATATTTTGCAAAACTATGACGATGAAGAAGATGATGTTGTTGTTAGTAAAAAACATTTAAGCAGACCACAACTGGACGATATGATGTTAAGTACCATATTGCTAAAAAAATAATAAAATTTAATTTTACTGTTGCCGAGGATCAAATATTTTGGCAACTTATGAAGCTCTTTTCAAACGTAAAAATACCTGAACAACAAAGAAATATAAAATACGATTTTATTTTTGTTAAAATATTTGATTTAATGCCAGTTGATGATGCGAGAAAAATTTAATTTCTTTATGTAAACCAATAAAATGTAAGTCAGTAATAATAAAATATGATGAAATTTATAATAATATTATTCTATCGATGAGATCGCAGTCGATGATATCGACCGAGTTGGTACCCAACTATTAAATTTATCGCTATATCCACGCCATTTGACTAAACTTTTGTTGCCGCGCTTTTTAATAACTTTTTCAATAACAAATTCATCTTGTTCTGTTTTCTGAAGTTCTTGTTCATAAAAACTGCCAGTTATAGGCTCACTTAATAAATCTTTCAGCGAGTATGTAACTGGTATTGTTAAAAGTACTTTATCAACAACAAATACTTCTTCGCTCCAGTTATGAGTATAACCTTTTTCAAATGTTTACTTCGTCAAAGAAATTCTAACTTTATCGCCAACTTTAAATTTGTGTCTCCGGTACATGTTTTCGTTTGCTAATATTGGATTTGAAATCGCGTCGTTTGGCGACATTTTAATCGTTCGGTGTTTTGTGTTATTATATTCGTCAACAATTTTCTGTAAATTGTCAATATATTTATTCGTATTTTTAGCTGTCAAATACTTATGAATTTTTTCGTTGAGCGTGCGATTAAATCGCTCGACGATGACACCTTTTCCCTCATTTCCAGTAACATATTTTTTAATGTTATTTTGCTCTAAAAACTGCTCGAACTTTTTATTAAAAATTCTGCTCCATGATCAGTCCAGATTCTGTTTGGTTTTCTTTCTGTAGTTGTTATTATTTGTTTTAGCTCATCAGTCATCGATTTCCCTGTTTTATTCGAAACGGGTATACTAAACGCGTATTTGCTAAAAACATCTACAACATTGAAAAGATATCTTTTTGGAGCGCCATCGGCACCAACGTTAAATTGAGCTAGATTTGAAACATCAACTAAGTCTATCGCCCAGATGTCATCAACGGCATTTGCGACAACTTTACGTCGCGGAAACTTTTTTTTTTTAGGTCTGTGTAGCTCTACGGCAAGATCATCATATAATTCTTTTCCGAGACCAAGTTTATATTTTGCTCCAATAAAACCCTGGACCAGCCTTCGGTCAACACGTTCTCTCATATTTACAGGTTTCATTTCACGAAGTTCGTCTAACATTACTTTATCACAGCTGTGTTTATTTTGATCGCTGTCTGGAAGTTCAATATCTCTATAGCAGATATCATGGCGCATTGCTATTGCATCAACTTGATTGTAAGGCTCTTGTCCTGGCAGCGGATTATCATTTTCGTCAAGTTGTTTATCAAGAGGATTATAAGGTCCTGTATATTTATGGCCTGGCAACGTCCAACCGCCTTTTGGTCTCGGCAGTTTGCCATTAATTTATGTAAATCTATACCTGTTCCAATTATTTCTCTGCTGTTGCATTTCTGACAATATGTAACAATTTTATTTTGCTCGAGGCATATTTCTATCGCAATCGCATTGGCATGTCATTATTTATTTAGTCGTCTACTAAAATAATCTCCCTGACAACGTCAGGAGGGTAACCCGCTCCGGACAACTTTGTTTTTGGTAAAAACATACTTTTTTTTCTTCCACAGATTGCACAAATACTTTTCAGCATTATTCTATTATTTTTTGCTTTTTCTGTTTTTTCGTCTTTATTTCCTGTTTTAGTTTTACACTTAAGACAATATGTTGACATTGTTATATTTTTAATTTAGATAAAATTTAATGCAATCTCATCATTAGCGTGAGAAGGTTGTTTGTCAAATTGCAAAATAAACTTTAAAAAATCTGGATTTTTGGTCATCTGTTTAATGAACATTACGCAATAATATCCACAAGCGGAAGTTCCAACTGGTTGAATTTGATTAGACGAATAATTTATTTTTTGTTCGTAAGAGACTTCATCTCTGGAGACTTTATCTCTTGCATTCTTCTCATATATTTTTTTACTGCGTCACTTGGTGGAATTCCGAACGAGTCAAAATAATTGTTATCATAAACAGCTACCCAATGTGTGCCAGATCCGTCATTAAAATCTTGTATATTTATAACACACGATGTCGCTTGTGGTAGAATCGCTGTAAGTTCATCTTTAGAATAAACTCCACTGAAATTTTTTTCCTTTTTTTAGTTTATCAAGTATATCAAAATTACTTGACGCAGATTTTATCTCCTTGTTTCTGGCAACATTAGTCCTCGTCCTATTCCTAACAGATTTGGCAATAGACTTCCTGCTAATCCCGCTAGCAACGGGGCTATTGGAATAAATCCCCCTTTTCGCTGTCGTGTCTTTTTTTCGTCGTTGTCTTTCTTTTCTTCGTTGTCTTTCTTTTCGTCGTTGTCTTTCTTTTAGGCATTATATTTATCAATCACATAAAATTGTTACCATCGATATTCATACGAAACATTAAACTAAAAAATTGTTACCATCGATATTCATACGAAAATTTTTTTATACCACTGCCGCGGACAATATCACTACCTTTAACTGCCTTTTCCGTTGCGCCAGATACTGCTCCAGACGCCGCTGCTAATCCTAATGTACTTAACACTGGCAACATTTTAGGTAGTAATGTTTTAGCTATTACAGATAGTGCCGGACCGAAGAAGCCGCCATGTTTTGCCTTGGCAGTTATTTGTGCAGCACTTAAATTTAAAACAAAAGTTTTTTGCGATCATATTTATTTACTTGTTTTTTGGTGAACATTAATTTTGTTAAAATACCCGTTGGGTTAGGATTGACCTTTAATGAAACCTGCCTCCGATTTGCAACAGCAGCTGCTATTTTTTTTTAACTTGACCATCAGTCAAATGTATTTCTTTTATAATATATTTTGTCATCTTATATAACGATTAGAGATTAAACTTGTACTGTCATTTTACCTCCGACAGAGTCAATTGTAACAAATTTATCGCTTATTACTAACGCATACACGTTTAACTGCGCAGCTGGAGCTGCTCCTAGTGTCCAAGTAATTTCAATATCAGCTGTGCTGTCTACAGCTCGCTCGCTATGTTTACTAACATCAAAATAAAATATCAGATAAAGTGTACGAAATTCCTCTACTGATATCTGAGATCCATCTCCAACATCTTGATATTTTTGCATTGAGTCGAGTAAATACATGTACGGTCTAGTAATATTTTTATTAGCGTCATCTGCAAAATTGCATTCTATCGCCCGCTCTGGATATTGCTTTGAATTTATTCTAGCGTATATTCGTCTAACATCAGCATTATCAAATATCGCATTATTTTGTTGTTGGTTGTTACGTCGAGCTTGTTGCTGAAATACAACAAATAATTGCTGTGGCCTTTGTTCACTTTGTGTCGTTGTGACTCGCCATGTGTTGTCGGTGGTATTCGGAACTCCTGTTTGATATATTCTATATTGCTGAAAATGAATTCTGTGTGTGTGTTTTTCCAGCATATTATTTAATTCCGCCATTTTAGTGATTGACGGAGTTATTCGTGGCATCCACAGCGCAAGTTTGTTTATGACAAATTGTACATCAATCCCACCTGACCTAAACAGGCAGTCGTTTTGATCTGATCGATCTAAAATAAGCGTATGTTTAACTCCACGAAATACTTTATTATAGTCCCTGCAAAAGCCAAATATTGTACTTAATGGCAGCATCATTGTAATTTGATGTGATACTGCTGTAAGTGCCTTTCTCTTAACATGACCTTCATTGTAACATAAATTTCTTCTGTTATGAGCAAATATGTTATTAACATGTTCTAACATTACATTGCTGTCTGCAGCTGCATCTACTCCATTTACACCAAGATTATTACAAGCAGCATTAAGTGAGACTCTTGTAGCGCCTGCATTAGCGGCTGCAGCTGGTGCGTCTATACCTAGCGAAGCAGCGTTAGGGATATGAAAATCTCTTACAGTTGCAGCATCTGCAGCGGCATTCGCTCCAGCCACTAAAATATTTGCTAATCCTGATAAAATTTCAACTGATGTAGCAACTCCTGCACCACCAGTTCTAGTATCTTTAAACCACATCATATTAGTTGCAGTTGATTTGGAGTAATCGTCGGAAAATGAAATAATATTTAAGATTGTACTTGCAACTTGTAAGTTAATTGAAATATCTCCGACAGTTTGATTGACCAGCTGATATTTAGCACTTTTAAATAAACACCAACCGTTATTTATAAGAGCAACTTCTGCGTTAGCTGCAATTGCGGCAGGTGGAACAGCTACTGTCATAATCTGTCCACAAACTTCCAACATTGCTTTGTGAGGCAGTAGAAATACGTCCTCGTCTCTAGTATTAAATGTTCTTTGGCTAGCCTTATTAGGTTCGTTAGAATTTTCATCAAGATATTCAACGTATTCGAATTATGTTACTGTTACAGACATTTTTTTATTTATTAGGTTATACAAAATTTTGTCATCAATGATAGCGAAGTTATTGCGGGGCTGTTACTTTAGATATTAATTTTTGTATAATTTGTTCTCCTCCTGGTGATAAAATTTTTTTTTGTCGTCGTTATCATTGCGCGTTGAGTTTCTTTTGTTGGTGCGATTTCTGAAATAACTTGTTTGATTGTCGGTATACCACGTTGTGGATCGCCTTTTATTTTATCAGCTATTTTTTGCCCCACGGCAGTTCCAACAGCAGATGCAGCTCCAGTTGCAAAAGCGTTTGATGCGTCAAGTGCAATTGGTGCAACTTTATGAGCTATTCCTGGAATATTTTTTTAAATAATTTTAGCAAATATATTTCCCAAAATTCCTCCTACTATTTTTCTTCTATAAACTTTTTCTGTTTCATTATATCTGAGGTTGTATAATTTTACTTCGAAATCTTTTAGAAAATATGTTTACTATTGCTCGCGCAAGTGCAGGTAATAAGCAACAACTTCATTATTAAAATCTGTCTTCCAGACTGATCTGTCAACTGCATATTTACTTCTGTTATTTGGCTTTCAACATTTAGCGGATAATAAATAATATGACGCGGAATAATTTGCATAAGATAACCAGGCGGAACATCTGGTGAAAAACTGTATATCGTTTGTCCTTTACTGCCTAAAGCTGAATAAGAACCAGAAGCAACAGAGCAATTTACCAATATTGTGTTAACATCAGTTATATTTACTGGCTTTTCACTTTCGAATGATATGTGAGGTAAAGTATAATCAGCGTGAGTAGGATAATATTGATGATTGAATCCTATCAGTGGTGCGATACATTTTGACGAATAAAAACTGATTATCGCACCAGGTTTTAATGTTATTCTAGCTCTTAACGTATTATAGTTTGGTGTAAGCTCAAAATCATCAGCGTTACCTCCATTTTTTGCTATAAGTTCTTTCATTATTTTATTTAGATCAGTAATATTATAAGCTCCTTGTGGAATTTTAACTGTTGGCCAATAAGGACGATTAGGAGGAACATGGATAACAAATGAAAATTCATCATTTAGTCCAGTTTTTACATTAGCCATAGCATTCCAACAAGTGCAAGAAATTAGTCCAATTTCATATTGTTTTCCACGATCTAGTTCTATTGGCGGAATATACTTTACTGAAAAATTTGCGCTATCTTTATCAGATGGCTAGAGTCTAATAATAATGTTGCTGACATTTATTATTATATTTTTATAAAATTAAGTCGCCGCGATTAAGTCGCCTTGATTTGATATCAAATCGTGATGTAAAGTTCTGTATTCGTCAGATGTTAATAAATTTTCTGATCTCAAATTATCAAGTATGTCAATAATTTCATTGTCAATTTCAGCACCAACATTTCCAGCTTCTTTTGATGATATCAATAGCATTAATCTACCTATCATTTCAGTAACTGATGAAAATATTCTAACTCCTTTTCCTGTTTTTTCTAAAAAGTTTTTTTAATCGCTCATTATCATAATGTTTAAATACACTTTTAAAAGTGTACCCTCCTTTTTCAGCATACTTTTTATCTATACATTTTGATACAGTATTTTTAAAAACACTAGCAATAACAGCATCTCTAGCTTTTTCAAAAAGTTCTCCAATATTTACCATTGGAGCTGTATCAATTTCTTTATAGGCTCCTTTACCTTCTTCTATGATATTTTAATTTTTTAATGAGATTATCGTATTTATCTTTTTCCCAATTATATATATTATCAACGTTAGAAATGCCATTTTTTTCTATAAAATTAGAATATTCTTCTGATGTTATTTCTTCTTCTGCTTTGTCTTTATATTCATCACGATTTCTTTTATATTCATGTTCTGAACTTCGTAAATCTTCTTCAGTCATTATAGAAGCTGGTAGTGTATATGCTGATTCTTCTTGTCCTTCATCTAATAATTTTGCTTCGGCACTTAAACCACTATTATGATGACTACTGTATTGACCATTTCTTATATTATTATTAGCCTTAATATAAAGATCAGCGATAATTCCATGTCGATATAATTTAATATCATTATAGTAATTTTTATTTTCTAAAACTACTTTGCTGAGATGCTCATCACCCTCTTTTTTATTTCTTCTAATTTTGCAATTTTTTCGTCAGCTTTAAATTTATCTTTTTCAACGTTATGTATTCTCACATTATTAAATTCACTATATTTTTTATTGAAATCTTTATATTCGTTATCTCTTATTTTGCTATCTATATTTGCTAAATCATGGTCAAATCTTCTTTTTTCTTCTCTCTCTTTTCTAAGTTTTTCTTCTTGTTCTAACCTTTTCTCAATCGGTCTAACTACTGCTGCTTCTGCTAATCTTCGTTGAAGTTCCAGTGGATCATTAAACAACCTTCTTAGTGCAGCTTGTCTTTCAACCGGATTGTCCATATGCGCTGTAAGTAATTCAGCTAATCTTTTTCTCTCCACATCAGATCTAGCAATAATTCCTCTAGCAGTAGCTTCTTGTTGTTCTTTAACTAGTCCGAGTAAACCTTTTTCCTGTAGTCGCTTAAGTTCTTCTTCTGATAATGGCTTACTTTCAGGTTGTTTTCCAAGTAAAGATTCACTAACTGGCTTGAGAGCGGCGGCTGTTTTGTTTCTGCTGCAACCACTTGGCCACGTCGTGCTTGCTGTACTTCCTGTTTAAATTTTGCCTGAGATTGCGCAAGTTATTTTAGATTTTCTGTATGTTTTCTGTACTTTGCTTGTCTTTCCATTAATTATATACTATTTTGTATAAAAATTACTGTAGATATTTTTCAATACAATATCGAAACATTTTACTCGTATCATTTGTTAATTTATCAAACAAAAAAAGTCATATTTATTTGCCGTTGCTTGATGATATAGCTCAATAAGTTTATCTTTTGTTACATCACCACATTGCTCGTTCGCGATATTTCTAACGTCAACATTGTCAAGTCCTGGAAATAATATAAAACAACCAGTATTTCGCCTAATAAATCTATCAACATTATAAAAACCCTCAGCGAGATAAATAGAATTACATTTTTTATTTCGCGACAGTGAAAAATACGATCTGATTTTATTCATTTCTTCATTGTTTAGCGGAATATCATCAAAAACAACTATCTTATGTTCGGACGAATCAAGTTGATTAACTGGAATAAGTTCTTCTGGTTGTTTGATAATAAAAAAATCTTCGCCAGCTTCAAGATCATCACGAAGTTTGTCATTGTAATTGTTAAGTAGTTCGTACTTATCCTGTTGCGGATTAATCGTGTAAATATAAACGCGATCGTAGTTAAAATTATTTCCGAGAAGTAAATTCATAAGTAAGTTTGTTTTTCCCGATCCAGTTCTTCCAACAATAAGATAATGACAATCTGGAAGTTCATTGTTATGTTTATGTTTCACCAAACGTTCTGTATCAAAATTTAATATCGATGATTTTGCCATTATTGTTATACAATTTTATGTTATATAATTTTGTCAAACGATAAATAAATAATGAGTTTTTATTCAAAATTTGGAACATTAGTAGGAGATTCAACAGCTGAAAGTACAACAGACGGCAAGGTTGATTTATCAGGTTATCTAAAAAAATCCGGCGACACAATGACGGGAAACTTGTTTATGTCAAATCAACGAGTATTAAAGTTAGAAACAGATTATCCACCAAATAAATGTTGTTAATACACAAGCCGTTAGTTATGCACAACTTAAATTAGTTGACAATAATAAACTAGATAAATCTGGTGGAACTTCAAGCGGTAACTTAGATGTGTCAGGAAAAAAAATTATAAATTTAGAGACCAGGTATCCACCAGCAAATTTAAATCAAACTCAAGCGGTAAGTTATTTGCAGTTAAAGTATGTTGATGATAATAAAATAGGTGGGACAGTTACAGGTAATATTATCATGTCGGGAAAAAAAATTACATACCTTGGAGACCCAGCTGCAAAATCAGACGCAGCAACAAAAAAATACGTCGATGATCAAGAATCTAAGTATGTGTTAGTGCGTGGTGGTATAATGCGCGCATTTCTCAATATGAACAATAATGGTATTAATAATCTCAGAACACCAGAAACAGATTTTAACGCTGCAACAAAGAAATACGTCGACGATAGCATCATTAAGATCGCTAGCGATCAAGTAACAGCAATAACAACAATCAACAATGGAATGACTACACTAAATACTAATTTTTCTAATCACGTACAAACGTTCCTGAATTTTCGTAGAAATATAAACAAATCTATTAATGAATTTTTTGGAAGTCCAGCGGTTGTAGATATTAAACTTGCTGACATTAACATAAAACTAAACGATATTATTAACGGAATTCCTAATATCATTCAAAAAACTAATCTTGTTAGAATTCCTCACGGACGAGCTAACAATATCGTATACACAGTAGCATCAGGATCATCAACATGGACGCCGCGCGATAACACTCTCGAACATACCGCAGAAGTAACTGGGTTATACAGGTTATCTATTTATGGTTTAGAAATTACTGCGGCTACTTCATCATCACAGAATGTATATCATAATCCTCTACTGGCGATGCTAACCAAGGACATCAAAGAAACGTTTACGTTGACATCAACGGAAATGCCTCCGAGACGTTACTGGTGGTGTTTGGAATTCGTAGCTGAAACTTCTCAAATATAATAAATCAAACCCAGAGACTGACATTACTATATAAAATATGTAAACAAATATTATATAATGGAAAAAAATATAGTTGATTTTAATCATATTTCAGAAAACATTCCAAAACAAGATGTGGAAGCTTTAATGCAATATTACAGATATTATCATAAAAAACTTTGGTGCGTAAAAAAATGTTACAAATACTATACCAAAATCCTCCTTGTGATATCATATTTACCGTTGTTAATGACTAGCTCTGGTATAATTTCAAGTGGAGCATCATTAAATCCGTTTTTGTTAATAATATCTGGTGTCGGTGTTTCTCTTGCAACAGCGTGTAAAAAAAATTGAACCTCGTCTTGCGACTAAAAAAATGCTTGCAAAACAGCAAGTATCACATATAAAAAATTACTTGATCAAATACGATCTTATTTGCGTGGTATAAAATATGATATGGACGATTTAATACGCGAGTTCCGTATTATTGACAGTATGTTAACATATATTTTGCCAATGAGAGTTAGCAGATATGAAAAAGATTATCATAAAGTATGGGTTGCAACAGTAGATTTTTAATTTTGTACAGCTTTAGAAATATCGTTATCAAATAAAATATCAACCATATTATCAATAAATGTCATTAGATCATCTGCCCAACCCGCTATTCTCACATCATTTTCAGTCGCGAATAACCACACCGACTTATATTTTGGTGATATATGATATCCAACTTTTTTAATACAATCGCTTATTATTTTAGGCTTTATACCAGTATAACTTGAGGCTGATTTGATGGAATTAAATCTCTTACAAAATCTGTTTGTCAGATCAAATCCAACATGTCGGATTGGATTACAGAAGGACATTATATATAATATTTTATTGTTTAATATAAATTTTTTCTAAAACTATAAAAATAATTTCTAGAGTGTAATAGTAGTTTAAGTAATTGAGTTGTTTCTATCTCAGAGACGCCCCTACCCATACAAAACAGATTTTGCTAGAAATATAAAAGTCATCATTTTAAGCTAAAAAAGGCTGCTGACAAAAATGCTAACATATAACGTTTTGGGGGGTAGGGGGGTCTGTGAAATAGAAACCTCAAATTACTTATACTACTTATATATATATATATATATATATATATATATGAGAGAAAACACAAACTGATATATCTTGCTCGTTCTAATTAAAATATTTATATACAATTTTTTTATGCTAAAAATATATGCATCTGCACAACGGCATTCTCAATTTAAGTCTTCGGGTCAAATTATCAATATTGATTTATAAAACAATATTCTACAGAATACGTATACATTTTTCTTAGGGTAATGTACAAGAGATATTATAACAAATATATTTAATTTTAGGTTTCAGGTTGTAACGCTGCTGCATACAATACACACTCGATTACACATGAGAGAGAGAGAGAGAGAGAGAGAGAGAGAGAGAGAGAGAGAGAGAGAGAGAGAGAATAATGTTGAGCATTGTGTCAGTGTTTAGTTGCTGCAACATGAAGGTCTTACCAGTTAATTGTATTGCTTGTTTTTATGTTTCAAGTTGTCTTAGTGTGTGTGCACGTGAATTAAAAGCTTGATATTGCTAGTCAATATCGCCAATCATATTTGCTCTATTATTCCATACATATAAAAATGGAAATAATTTTGTGTTGAATTTGTGCATCCCCCCGCCGCTCCTTGCACGGTACAAGAAACAAAATATTGATAAACATACACTTATTTGAAAAATAAAATGAAAGAACATAACTTTGCATTGTTATCATTTATTCCTTCATTTTTCATCATGCGAAATTTATTAAGGATAAAAATATATCCACGAACTCGGTATATGTAGCGGATGCCGGGATTGCGTATGCATCCTTACTGTAGTGTTTATCGCTTATGTCAAATAACAAAATCGCAAAAGGGACAAAAATATCAACCCGATTGCATGACGGCACCCGCCATTCACTCATGATAAGTTACATGGTGCAAACTGACCAAGATTTTATTGTATCCAGGTTATCTATACGATGGTATCCCGCAAATAAAATTGATTATTTTAAAATACGTTCATTGTGAGTGCAAATGATAATCTTTTTGCCAGCATGGGTTACAAAAGTATTATTAAAGCAAGTTATTGGTGTGTGTACTATTTGCTCTGCAAACATCAATGATGATTACATTCTTCAAGCAAATAGAAGCCCTGGAGATGAATAAACACAACCGGCAGAGAGCAATAAACTCATTGCTTAAACTTACCGACAGGATATCAGATAGAAAGGTTATTTTTTTTCAAAGCAAACTAACCCCGAAAACTGACTTTGGTATGTTTTGAAATGTGCCGATTTTTTCTTATGAAGTCGGCCGACATAAGGAAGCCAAATTTGGTTACTTTGAATTCTTTTAAGTGTGGCTATTTCTTTTCTTTTTTATAAAGTCGGCCCACATAGGGAAGCCAACATTGGTTCCTTTTTACCTATATTAACGGAAATTTTTTAAACTAAATAGAAACAATGGAAACGTTTTGAAAGCGACACGATCTAGTGAGTCGTGCACGAATATCGATAAAAAGCTAAAGAGTAAATTAATTTTTAGTAGTTTCATCTAAATGTTCCCTATCCATAGTTTATAGTGTTTTATTTTTCGAAAACATGGAGCATGCACTTCATCTTGTGGGAATAAATGTACGTCATTTCCGGTTTGCGTCCCCTATAGGTGGGAAATCGTAGCTAAGAGGAAGTAACAACGATGTGTGCTTCTATTTCGAGCAATTAAATTATTATTTCTTCTTTGCACTTGATAATTTTTTTTTTGTGGGAGTATAACTACTTTTAATTATGTAATGTAAATCTGATGTAAAAAGAAAAATGTCGGAGTATGGCCGGTGACCGTTAAAGAATTACTGTGTTAAAACATTCTTCCAAGTGTCATTCAACTAATATGAAAAATATCATAGATATCACACGTGCATGCATATAAAGAGCATTATCGATAAAATTAAAATTAAGTACGAAAGAGAACATTTTGTAATGAAAAAGGTTGTTTAATATTTATAGGCATAAAACAAAAAATCCGAAACTAATTAAGAGTAAAAGTGTGCATCGGGGGGTAATCCTTATCTATACAGTATGACTTTGAAACCTAATCAGCAATAAGAAATGTATTAGGAGGCTTTGTCAATATCGATAATGATGATCTGACAAAGTGGAAACTGTACTGAACTGCGTAAAATGACAGCAGTCTTCACACTTAAAGAACAGGAATTGATGTGGTAAACGAACCTCTGTTCCCTGGTCCTTTAATGTAACTTTTCTTCTCATTCGAGCCATTCTGTGAATTTATGTTGTTACTTGTTAAAGGATTAGCACCTGTCTTTATGTATTATCAGTCTAATTGTCCAAGAATTATTGTCATACCTTTCCAACTTTTGATACATGCGGGTATAATACTGCTCTGAAATTTGGTTCTATTTTCGTCGTCGGTCTTAATTGTGTCTGGTCATTCCAATAAAATGCACAGCTTTTCGTTTAGTTGAACTATATTTTTAGATAGTCTAGTTAGGATTTGATCTTTATCCCACACTGCAAATACATTCTTAGTTTATACTGTTGTTTCTAACACTAGGTTTTCTACATTTGTTATTATGAAACCTTACCATGTCATAGGGCTCACTTTTCATGGCTTGATCAGATTTGAACATCCTTTATATATATGGACATTACTCTTTGGTAATACACTTCTAGACAGTGCTATATATGCTAGGAAAAAAAATATTTAATAAAAACTTTGGACACTCGTTACCACCTCACACATGTTAAATCATTAAGGTTTATAGATATTGATGTCACAGCTGTCACATTAAAAATGAGCGCCATTTCAAATTTTTGTACTTTTAGTTTCAAGGTTTTAGCGAGAAAATTTCATTAATGTGATCACGAGTTTAAATTATCAAGTCTTACTTGATAAGTTAGTGCGCTTAATATATATTGAATCTCCTTGTGTCATAATTCATTAACCCTTGGAGTTTTTTGGCATTTTCTCCTGAAATGAGAGCAGTAAATATATTTTGGCAGCTATTTCTGAATACATCTTTATACATCAACTTCCAGGAGACTTCCGGTTAACCGAATGCCTAGTTGTGTTAGAAACGGCGTTTTCCATTTTCTATTTCGCTCGCGCATGAGCAGGAGGGCAAAAGTTGGACTTTTATTCTAAATGCCTATCTTATCCTACTTTTTGCAAAGTTTCGCAGTGAGTGCAGTTCAGACCAGACCGGTATGCCTTAGATCTGAGGCTATAAATTCTTGGCGGATAAAAATCGGGTCCAAAAAATAAATCCTTCCCTTTGTATTTTGTAGTGCAACTAGAAAGAATTTCATTGTTTGGTATCATTGTAGAGCTAATTCTGTCTACCTTTCTGTAAAACCATCCAAGTTATTGCGCCTTAAATGACCTTGACTCTACAGAGTTCGCAAGTAGGCTACTACCTTCGGACGCATAAACGAGCGGCAGGGGTAATTATTGAAGTGTTTTAATTAAAATCTTCATATGCAATTCATCTATTCAAGTTTTATGGTCAATTTCGAATTCCCGTCCCCTTCAAATGGATTATGTACAAGTCGCTCAGATTTGTTTGTTGTGATTGAAATCTTTAAAACTAGAATATATTTTTTACTTAGGATTGTTTGTCTTATCTCTAATTGCAATACTTAGCAATACTTTTGAGGTGTTAATGCTTGAAAAAAAAAATGAAAAATCAGTCTCAGTTATTACATTTGTGACTGTAAATTAATTCTTTAAATTATATTTGATTCATTTTATTCGAGGCCGAAATATTTGCTGCTATTTTAATATCGTTTATATGTTGTTTGGATGAATGCTGTTAGACAATTGTTTGGAATGACATTAACTTAAAATTCACTAAAAGTAGGATGATCAGTAGAATGTTATAGCGAGGAAAGTGAACAACGCAATTGTAGCGAACAATTAAAATAGTCTTCATCAGATGGCAATACAGACATAGAGGATAATGCAGGTAGTCATTGCACTTTCTGAAAGACCATGGTCTTTAAAGTTGAAACGAAGTTTCAAAAGAAATATTTTACAAACTTTAAGAACTATATTTCCTTTCTTTAAAAAATAGATAACATAAAATATCAAAACCCAATCAGAGTACCTGTTTTTATTTAATTGAAATAACTAATATACAGAAAACCTTTTAAACTTAAACTACAACAGCAAAACCTTCAAAAGTATGTTTCACTAAAGATAACAAAGCTTGGATCACATGAAATAGAATTTGTTATGACAAACTTGTGACTAATATATGCATAAAGTCATGATTTGAACTGGTGAATTTGTAAACTCGGGTCCACTCAATACATACATGTAATTGATTTATATTATTCGAATCGTAATGTTCAAACCATCAGTGTTGTTTAAAATATTAGGGTTATAAATATTTCTATGCGTTTTGCTTACAGGATGCCGGTTCATTTTCAGCTCGGTTTCCCATGAAATGCATGTTATCTAATTATCTTTAATCTTCATTGTGATTAAAAATGTTATCTACAATATGCATTACAATTCAGATCTTTTCTCTTGTTTACGTTTTGGGTGTGAATACTTAAAGCAATACCTATTTAAAGAAAATGTTTGGTATTTTTACTATAATGTGACTACTCTAAGGTCTTAAATGAAGCAAATGATACAAGTAAAGACCTCGTCCATTCGGTATTTTAAATCCGAAGAAATGAATTTAGAAATAAAAAAACTTACAGTATGGCGTATTAAATCCTTAATAGTCCTAAACGTTGTATCACAAGTCCAAAAGTATCGAGTATTCCAATAGGATTCCAAGGGTGTTCAATATGAAGTTCAAGGAATTGCGCTGATGTGCTTATAGTCAGGAATAGTTTGAGATGCTAAGAGGCTTGATATAGCACAATGAAGTAATCCAAAACATCTTAAAAACATATTTTGCAGTCATTCTAAAAAACATTGTTTGGTTCTAAAATTTATGAGCACCTTCTAATTTAAATGAATAACCGAAATCAGCAAATAAACACGCAACAAATTGTAACTGAACACAACAAAATCAAATCCTACTAAAACTGATGTTTATGATATGAATTATTAATTATTGTGCTCACTGTCTTATATAAACACCTAAGGTACACATTTAGAAAATGATGACTGTCAAATTTTAATTGTCAGACCCTTCCAACCTATCTTTTACCGGCCACAAAGTCAGAAATAAGGTGATATGGTATTCTAAAGGAAAAAAAAACAATAACCTGAACTAAAATTCCATCGAGAAGATCTAAAGGTCATGTAAACATGTTTGCCAAACAAAATGACCTTATAGTGCAAATCCACAATTGCCAAAATTAGCTATCTAACGTAATTTTACTAAATGACAATTTTCACTCTATAATCCTATACATGAAGACACAATATGTATATACATAACAAATAATTTGCATTTCAATTATCAAACAAATGGGCATATAAGATTGATGTGCACCTGAACTGGGTTACCTTTCTTCCTATAATATTTGTGAGACATATTTATTATGATTTTGGCATTGGCTTATATTATATATATAAAGGAATAGTGTATACCTTTATCTCTGAAACTATCAATTTTATTAAAATATTCCATATATTATAATTCTCGTTAGAAGTATTCATAACAGTTTAATGATCTTTGTCTTTGTCTCTGGTTCTCAACATACACACAACTTCATCGGTTTGAACCTTTGTTTTAATTGTCGTTGGGTATAGACAGTTATCGGTTTCGTTATTGATAATGAACTTCTTGAAAGTGAAAGACATCCAAGAATATTATCTAACAAAAATAATATTTCTATACTTTCACATTCTTACACGAACTGCTAATTTAGCCCAATATGATATTTGTTGTCAGATGTGTAATACAAACCGGAGGATCATTTGATATCTTAAAACATTTAGTTTTAAGTCCACAACATAACTTTGTGACTAATGCATCATGCTTTGAAATGGTGAACTTTTCAAGTACCAACCTGGAACGTTAATAGCACCCAATGTACAAGTAGCACAATTTAGTCAGATCTTAATGTTATTTAAAGTGTTTAAATTAAGTTGTTTATGCAGTTCACCTACCCTAGATTCCAGGATCATTTCAAAACACATTACTTAAAAATACATTCGCTTGAGTTATCTACGATTTTCGTTCTCGTTATGATAATTTGATCTGGAATATATGTTACAATTGATCGCTTCTCTTGTTTATGATAGGAATATCTACTTGATGCTAATACTTGACAGAAAAATCTTATCATAGAATACGCTAATTATCCACAGCAAAAGGAAACAGTGCCTTTGTATCATTATTTATGGTTTCATGTATGTTTAACGTTCTGTTTGTGATTTCAAGCGTTTTTAATTTACGCATAGACTCAAATATAATTAATTAATTGTGATTAATGTAACTTAAGATACGGTGAGCAATTTGAAGTATTTTTCGGGACATAAATTGAGACAGTCATCCATAAAAAACATGGCAAATATTTGTTTCAAATGTCGACAGGGGAATAAAGAAAAATGTTGTGCAGAACGTTTAATGATTGATAAACCATGCCCTTTAAAATTAAAGTTAATTTTGATGAATAATTCTTAGTAATTAAAAAGAGGTGTAATATATCTTTCGACGGAAAATCAAACAAATACAAAACAAAATCCTTTGTCATCGAACGGTAATATTTATGTATGCAATAAGACTTTGATTCCCAAACTGCAATATGAAGAATGTTTGGCTCTGCTTCTATTGACAACAATGACCTGATAAAGTTAAAATATAGAATGTCTTCGTAACCGCTACGAGAATGGATCCGAAATCTACGATAAATACATAAATTAAAAAAGGAAACTGCAATCTTGAACAGCATTGGTGGAAGATAATTATGATCAGCTAAACAAAATTGCATTTCCTGTATCCTAGCTGCATTTAATTTTATTAGTCCTTGAAAAAATGTGATCATTTCAGAACTTTAAAAGACATAATTAATTCGACAGAATGTGAAGCTGGAAGATTATAATGTATATATTTAAAAGAATGACAATCAATATATCGATGTAACGCTGAGAACAAAGGTTATGTAAATTTGCATTAATTTAAAAATTTCCATTTGACAAGACTTGAAGCACCGTAGCAACGCGAAGTGTGCTATCTCTAGTCACAGCAGATGTTTACATAAGACTGACAGAAATGCATATGGTGATAATAGCTTTGTTAGTTACGCATATAACTATATTAAACAAGAAACGTAGAACACTCTGAAGGCATTACTATATTTATGACACTGATTAATGATTTATATCATCATTATCAACATACACCTTATAACAACGCCAAATCAAATTCTGTTTTTCAGTTGAATTGTCTTTGCTTCTTTAACCAAGGTTTCATTGTCATTCGATTTAGAGCCGTTCAACATGCAAACAATATTGTTAAAATATTAGCACCGATGTTTACTTTAATCTTCTTTATTATCAAACTTTTAATAAAAGTAGGTATAAGGATTAACTGAGTTTCTTTTTTATCTCTTCGTGTACAGTCTCAATCTTTAGGTGGATCAGAAATTCTATTCTAAAGTAATTGGGTTAGTCTTTCTATTCTAACTTAATAAATGTAATACGGACATCGCAATGGATATAGTGAGGACCTCACACACACACACACACACACACACACACACACACACACACACACACAAACAAACACATACAAAATAGTGGTCAAAACAAAAGTTGCTTTTTGTATTGAATAAGACCTAATATTGGGTTTGAACACTAATACGAATAACAAAAAAGGTGGGATCAAGTATCTTGTTTGTTTATTTCTTATTAAATATATTCGTATCCTAGAAATTCCACTAGTGTAAATTGTGAACCCAAATAAAGCAATTAGTCCTGTATCTTTGTCATATATTGTTTTACTAAAATATGTTGTCTGCTACGTTTTCCTTGTCTTTTATTCCAATAATAGTTGTATGGAAACATTGTCTAAAATACAGTTCTAAAATTAATTCACCCATCTTTCTTCCAGGATGTTTCTCAAATACTTTCTAACGAAAACGTTGGCTGCGTCTTCCTAAATGGGTTGATTTCGAAATATCTTTCATAAAGTCCTGTTCTGATAAATTTGTACTTTTGCGATGATTTGTTTTAGATACCTCTAGAAACAATTATATATTATTTTAAAAAGGTAAAAAGTTCACTTTTTGCAAGATCATTCTAAAACTATCTATTTGTATAGTACTATTACACAGAGCTAGGTTTAAAAGAGATCAAAATCTGAAATACCATGTGATGGGCAAAAAGCTATTTTTATAATTATGAATGTTACTTCTATCAGTATTGTGGTTGGTGTCCTTTTTCTTCTTTATTTCCTTTGAATTATGAAATAAAAAATGACAAAAATTCAGAAACAATTCACAGCTACTGTGAAGTGCCCGTCAACGTGATCACATAATCGCCGTTCTTGATCTAAAATATAATATTAATTGTTTTCCGAAGTTTATTGCTAATGTAGCTAATTAACCCTATTCAACCCTAGTTGTTGAGTGCTCTACACTTGGGTTGTCATTACGAAACTTAGAGACGAAAATTGTCAATTAACGTGGACTATTACAGTCCCAGCCGGACACAAAATTGGCAAAACAAAAGTGGACTTTGGAAGTAATGTTTCTAGTTTTGGCGATAATACGAATACTTTCCAATCCACTGCATACTCAGTGTCACATCCTAGCGCTACACACCAATATGTAGGCCTCATAATAAAACGTCCAGGTTCTAACACTGGCTTTGTCAGATGTATTTATTTTGTCGGTCATATAAAAATAATCTCGCAAGGTGTATGCAAAAATAAATACTATTTAAAGCTATGCAATTATACAATTCTGAGAAATCACAATTTTAGAACAAATTTTTGATACCAGACACTTACATGACCCGTATGACTTTACTTTCAGCCCCCCCCCCCTTGTGAACGGTTTATGTTTCTTCTTTTACACATGAAATGGTCTTCTGCGTCACGATTGCTATGGAATTGTTGCTAACTATCATTAATATAAAACTTTTTGTTGTACCTGATGATTGGACTGGAAGATTTTATAAACATATTACGAAACTTTGAAAATACGACTAAAAAATCAAGCGCTATGTGCCACTGCAATTTCTCTTGTTACAAACCTTGTCTATTACCATACATTTATATATGTCTTCATGTATGAAAAATAATATTTTCATGGTTCTCATCCATTTTATTATCACGAATATATCATCAGCCTTGTGGAGACGTGCACTGTGTTGAATTTAAAGAGGACAGGGACGAGTAACTACTGCAGCTCAATCGTCACATATTCTGCCCAAAACAAAATATATAAAACTAACAAATAATATAATTTATATATTAATATCAAAATATTATTCTTGATAAAAATCCATTTCGAGAGTACTGAAAGTTAATAAATGTCATTGTCAATAAAATGTTGATTAAAAGTAACATAAAGGAATGGTCAATTCATTTAAGGGCTTCATCGTCTATGACGACAACCCAACATTTGTCATTATGTCTTAAAAGCTTCAATTTTCGTTGACATGTTAATAAGCTGTGCATGATTCCACTATAAGTCAACATCAACGAATGATTTAAATCGACAAGCAAACAATAAAAGGGTACATCATGAGCTTTCTGTAGTAATGGACCACATTAATGCTGTAACCCTGAACGATAATTTTAAACATAACAGCATGCACGAGCCTAAATAAGAATTGTATGAAGCTTTGCTGACACGAGCCTCCTAAAGTGGTGTTTTTAATAAAGATCAAAATTGCACG
This sequence comes from Megalonaias nervosa, assembly GCA_016617855.1. Classification (NCBI taxonomy): domain Eukaryota; kingdom Metazoa; phylum Mollusca; class Bivalvia; order Unionida; family Unionidae; genus Megalonaias; species Megalonaias nervosa. The sequence continues at coordinate 6,036 of JAECUM010046815.1, read as the reverse complement.
TGTTTAAGGAAAATAATTCAGTATATAATACATTTTAGACAGCAAATGTTGTAGAATGCTTGGAATTTTAAAATATGTGAGAAACAGAAGACGAAATACAAGAGAGTACACATTCAGTTAATCGTAATCAAGAATATATACATCCAATTAATCGTAATACATGAGCGATTGACAATACATTCAGTTGAAAAACAAATCCTAAGACCATTTAACTATATAAATATTATAATTCGATCCTTTGTGTGTGAAACATCTTTGATATCTCTTTCTGCCCCATATATAGCCAATATATCACAAATGTTAGACACGTTATCATCTCTTTTGAGGTAAGGTACGGGGAACAATCGTCAAATAAGATCTTTCTTCTTTCACAATGTTTATCAGTTGGGAATAAAATGATGCAAAGTACATGGCAGCAGGTTTGTAGTGACTGCTCAGACTAGAAAAGGTACAGCTCACAGTTCCAACAGTTACCCACATTTACTCTAATGCAATACAATAAAGCGGACATCACAGGGATTTAAAATACATGAGAATATAGCAAAATCTTGAACTGAAACTAAGAAAAGCAAGGCCGAATTTAGCTTATGTCGCTAATTGGACATTTATTCCAAAACGGAATGGTCTTATACTAAAGTCATAGTAAGAAGATTTAATGTTTAGATCTTTTCAAGCGCAGTTATTGAAACACTTCTTCAAGGAGTTTTAAAACTCAACATGAAACATTAAGTACTAATACACACAATGTGGGTTTTAAGAGAGTGTGATTACTTTAAATGCTTTGTCCATGTGAGACAACTATAAAACATATCTAGTTTAAATAAATCAACTTTCTTTCACTATAAAATGATACATTCTTATGATGTCATTGAGGTCTGCAATGCTTTTAAGTGGTTCATTCAGAATTCAAATAGCAGTAGCAAGGAAACATTTATTAAAGCTTGGAATAAATATTTGCTAGCAAACACTAGAATAAAAAGTGAAAATTCAAACTAAAACTTACAGTATCGCGAATTAAATCCCAAAAAGTCCTAAAAGTTCTATTACAATTCCAAACTAGAGAATATTCTGAATGAATTCCGTTAGTGTTCAGTATGAATTCCATTGGTGTTCAGTATGAATTCCAGTGGTGTTCGGTATGAATTCCATTGGTGTTCAGTATGAATTCCAGTGGTGTTTAGTATGAATTCCATTGGTGTTCAGTATGAATTCCAGTGGTGTTCAGCATGAATTCCAATCTTGAATCTGCTGATGTTCCAATAACCTGGAATAGTGTTGATGTGCTAGCAGTCTTCATCTATTGGAGCCACTAAGGTCTCCAAGTTCTAAAAATATTACATGACCAACGTTAGAAATTATTGAAAGAACTACGCTCTACACAGATGAAGGTTATCAAAACAACTAAATAGCAATGAAATCTGATCGAAGCAGACATATATGTATATAAACAATGCAAACGAACTTCATTTGTCTTCTGTAGATCTGTCAGTCTCGTGAAGATTTTTAACAACAATGGGCAAGAACCATTCAACGTATACAATGAATCTTTGCTAATATTTTTGTATGCTTATGTAGATGATCTTCTTATTAGATTTTCAGGGCATTACAGCCGTCTTTTATTTATTTTTGCATATTGTAAAACTGTTTGGTATTGGATATTTTTTAAAAACAAATAAAACATGGTTACCAAGATTAAGCATAAACCGCTTGAGGCCAAAAATGATCTTTAATAGTCATATTTCTATTAGTGTGTAGACGACCTAATTAATTTTTCTGAAAATTCCGTGAATTTGTTTATTTATTTAGGTTTTACAAATATTTTGAACTTTTTGGACTTCTACTGTTGAATATAAACCTTGTCAGAACTATTAATCAAAAACACTTGAAGTCGACAAAGGAAACAAAACTCCTCGCTTTTTCGCATTTTTATCTAAACAAAAACGAGACAATAAGTAAATAAATACATAAATAACTAAGTAAAAGTAGCACATATAGCCATCATCATTCTCGAGGCTTAGAAAAGATAATTATTAAATTTTCTGTTTTGAACAACATTTAAACACCCAACTGTATCCATATTCTAACCGTTGATGGAATATTTAGTGTTTACTTGTATGTCTTACTAGATGTGGTGTTCTGAGAAATCATTGTACAAATATTAAATTTCAATGGAAATATGAACATAAAAATTGGATATAGTTTATGAAGCTCACTGTGGGCTCATAATAAACCTCTGGAATGGTATATTAATCTCTCTGAAGAATGGTTATGTAGAATGAAATTTTGTGTAATATCCAATTGAAATTAAATACTGTACAAATGTTGTGGTTAATACCAAACAATATTTGGTTTTATTTCCCCTGAAACCCACCCCCTCCGGCATATGCCCCGCCATTATTACAAATTTAAGAAACAAATATATTTTCTCCTTAAACATGAATTCACAATTTTAGACCTTTTGACTAAATACATTCTGGCCTTGATTCTCGGTTGAGATCAATTAATTTGATTCACTCCCTATCACCACCATTGCTAGGACAGAAAACGATCTTGATACTATTACCTTGGAAGCTTTATAAATGATGCCAATCTCCTTCCAGTACGGCTATGGTTGTTAAAATTTACTCCTAAGACAGGTCCCAGGTCTGAATATCTCTAGATTATGATGCTTGCCTGCCAGTGTTTGCTATATCTGTCGTCACCTTGTTGTCAGCAAGTTGTGAATTTCACTTATGTCAAATATAATTGATTTTAGACTCTCAGCTAACTATCCAGTTATAATGCCCCGTATTTCAGTTCCTATGTTTGAAAGCTAGCTGTAAATATGGGATTTCTGTATTGTATTGGGCATAATAATTTGTAGGTCTATATTTTGTACCAAAATAAGATTCTCTGACTGTTGTTGTGATGTGTTTCATTAACACGCACTCCAAATTCATTGTCGGAATATTTTAGTGACTTTTTTCAAGAATACTTACAGATTTTTACTTGAAGACATGGAGGATATAATATAATCAAGAATTCCAAGAGGAAGAAGTGGTAAAAATCTATATTATTTGTATTCAGTATTTTGTAATATCACTTGCTCAGTTATATATATATATATATATATATATATATATATATATATATATATATATATATATATATATATATATATATATATATATATATATATATATATATATATATATATATATATATTTGAAAATGTAGAAATATAAAACCTTTATACCACAATATTTTCCAACTGCTTATAGTATCAATTCAGTTTAAGTTCAATAAGAGTTCAATAACAATAAGTTCAATAACTGAGTTCTCTCCAAAATCCACAAATCAAGAAACCGGAGTTCATGTTGCTTTAATTTTCATGTTGGGAATTTATTTGTCTAATTCTAGCAAGAAGAACTTAAGGCATGATATTGTCTATGTAGCTATATTAAACGTGTATCATCATTAAATATTAGTACCTTATTGCTCAATGTATATTAGAAGTAACATAGATACAGACTATGGTAATTAGCATATATGTTTGTAAATGAACATGGAAGTTTATAAAAGCATTGAATCATACAGTTGATCATAACTGACGCTAGCCTTGTGTAAATAGCATTCAGGCAACAAGTTGAACTTTGTCACTTTAAAATATATCTGAAACCGTATCCACTATACTATTTCAAAGCAAGTGACGTCTCAACGTCTGAACATTTGGTTTGTCTCAGAGTCTGCAATCTGGTATTTTCATGGACAATCTTGTCCGCTCACCATGAAGAAAGACCCACAACCTGGTGAAAGGAGAATGAATCATATATGCCCATCACAATCAAAGGAATTCCAAAGGATTCAAATGATGTATTAACATGGCATCTTCCACTGTGTCAAGAAAAGGAAGACTGTGCATGCAAGGACGTACCACAACTGAAAAAAGATCTAGAATGGGTGCTCCTAAAGATGACCTCAGAGGGAGAGTGTGCTTTTTAATGTTTTCAGCAGTAAGCCACATGGGGCCTGAAATATATCTGAACAAGACTTACGTCATTACAATCATTCACAGAAATTCTAAACAAATCGGCTTTGATGGAAAATTAGGAATTTCAGCAAGAAAACGTCGATCTAGACGAAAGCTTTTCATCCTTGGCCATTCAAGATGTGCAGAAAATGGATACTGTTAGTAATAATGACAGAAACGAAAACTTCCCACTAAACATCTCCAGTGAAGATATAGAGGGCATTATAATGGAAGATACAGTCGAGGATTTGAAAAACATCCCGTATGATCCAAATGGATCTTGTGATTTATTGCCATATATTGGTGTCAGTGATATAGATGAGGAGGATGTACAACCAATTTATGAAGATAAAATGAATGAAAGAGTAGGCGAAGAAGAGGAAGAGGAGGAGGAAGAATATTAGGATAAAAGTTGATGCTGATAAGATATTCTCCAAGACGTTCAAGCCCTCCTTGAAGAAATACAGATACCATTTATGACAAAGATGGAACTGTGGTTTGCGGTACTGATAGTAGCATACTAGAGTATGAAGATCTAAACAACACACCATCACCGTCACTATAATGCCGTTATCATCCACCTTTCAGTCGTAGAGATGATGATATATCCACATTGAAAGTGTTCTCGATAATTTTTTGGAGAAGGCTGAATCGAGTGAAACAAATGAAAATGTTTTGTTTGCACCTGACTACAAGATAGCAAGAAATCATTTTAAGCTTATAGGTGGGAACAAAATGAATGCAATATATCTTTCAGAATGTTTCTAGTACTGCATTTGAGAAAGTCCAAAATCATGAATATAATATCAGCCTACGAAACATCAGGCCTCATTCATATACTGAAATATATGAGAGATGATGATGTTGAAAAAGACTGCAGTAAATTAGTAACTTTTGAGAACATCGAGACAGCCACGCGAATTGTTTGGCGATTGTCAGTAGCTTTGCATACCTCGGTTTTTATCACGTTCATCAACTAGGTACCACATTCACATGCAGAGGAGGTGAGAGAAAATTGTGTTATCATGAGTTATCTGTCAGCCAGCTTGAAGTGAGATGGGGATAAATGTTAAAAGAATTCATTAAGAAAACATCCACTGAGAATGAACCATTTCCCAGCATACTGATATAATGAGGTATTGTGATGAAATTGTAACCCTCGCCGTTGCTGAAAGACTATGAGAAAAATATGGATACAACTTACTTCTGGCCAGTGTGAAGTCTACACTTCCATTCTCATTCTTAAATGGAGCTTCAAGTTATGCGGGATTTTGCTCACTGCTTTTGACAGAACATTACAAATCAAGAGACAAATGAAACATGCTCTATTAATTACCTCCCACAATGGTAGTATTGTCAGCTTTGGATTATACACTGCTCAAGAGATTGACCACAGAGACGCAAAGAAATGTATTTAACCGAGGGCCACACTATGCAGTGTAATGATAAAGATGTCCACAGTAGACGAGCAGAGACAAGTGAATACAGTACTTCAGTCTGTCATCTCAGGCGAGGATGCTTCGGAGATTATGCAAGATGAAACAAAAGACGAAGACATAGAATCCAAAATATCAGATAGGTACATTGGAAAAAAGCCAGTTGGGCCATATTGTAAGAACATTTGGTCTTATACATCGAAGAGAGGGAATGTCATTAAGTTTTGACCCCATTCTAAACATGTTTATCACAAGGAGAATCCAGAGATGCAGCAAGAGATGTTAGATTCAACAACAGAAGAGGCAGGAAAATTCATGATTCACATATATGCAGCAAGAAAGGGTCTGTTGGGTATGACAATTAGTGATTTTCCTAACACTGAATTGATAAAATGTCCCAAACATCTCATTAATAGAATACAAAGATCAAAAGGGTCAACAATCAAGAGGACTAAAGGCGCAAGAGCATGAAAGAGAAAAGTGAGGAGAAAGGAAAAGAACAGTGAAGAAGACGACAACGACTGTGGATTTGTGGACTGTATAAGCTCTTCCATGAATACTTGCCATGAATACTTGCCAGCCAGTCATTAA